>JAHWFP010257990.1:128273-206477 GCA_023313725.1 Lithobius niger | reverse complement strand
CGTATTGCCCCTGCTGGCAGTGAGTTCCGTGGGTGGGTCACCCTGACCAAGAAGAAAATCATTCTGCAGTCCAACTTCCCCAAAACAATAGCCAGGTTTTGGTAGTGGCCTCTAGTATCCCTACAAGAGCATAGATCGAAAAATGGCAAATTAACAAATTATCTGTTGGGCACTTTAAACCTGCTCAGCCAGTGACAGATTTCAGATTGAATAAAATTTGAGATTCTGAGATAATCCGAGATAAAATTTAATATTTAATTTTATTTATAAATATTTAAAAACCGTGGTCTCAAGCAGTCACAAATTGCAATAAATTGTTCTAAAAACTGATCAGCTTCCACGGCTCAGAGTACTCCCCGAAAAGCTTTAGCTTGTGGGTTGGGGTTACGCATGAATGCACAGGTAACATTTCTTTAAAAAGCCCCTTGTTAATTTTGTAAAGCAACTAAATTGTGTCAAGAATAGGTAGGGCATGTGGCTCTACTTAGAGATTGTTTACTTACAATTGCCTGGCATCACCCCTGATGATAGCATGCGAACATTGAAGTGAAGGAACGATCATGCCCGCATTAAACCTGTGTTCCCGTCTAGTCAAGTACGTACACATCACTGCATTTAGATTATTCGGATCATCAGCAGTCCGTAATCTCGAAAAACTGACGAGTTCTTTCGCCATTCATGTCTTGAATTCGTTGCAACAACATCAATGATGAATTAGGTGCCCACGATGAACTCGAAATTCCAAACATTTCAGATTTTTTCCACTTGTAGAAAGCGATGAAGTGTCAAGGTAGCCACCATTGTTGTTTCGTTTGCTCAAATAGCAATTTGTCAAGCATGACCAAGAATTTTTTTTCGGTATTGGCCTCTGGCTAACGTACTGTTAAACGACTACACTATTATGTATAATAAATAGCTAAACTGAGTTACAAAATGGTCTCTTTAATGTGACTGTTACAAAGAAACAGTAGTATTTCAGATCCTGTTTGGCGTTCCGTTTTGTAATTTCTTTAAAGATGGTGATGATGAGCAAAACTGTATATATGTCTTCGTGTGTTATTTATGATAACCAACAATTTTACCTTGGGTTAAAATCAAAAACTTTTTACTGCTGAAGTTTCACAACTTACGCGAAAAAATCTGGCCCTTCCACAACATGTAATACCAGAGTAAACGGGGACTTCAGTAATCTGGGTATTTTTCACACGCATGCGAGAAAACATTGTGCCATGTCTAGTCAAACATACCAAGCTAACCCGGGCAGTGCTTATTATGTCAGACAACCTATTTTAACTGATACGAAACTGACACTTATGTTTTTATCTAATTAAAAAGTAAATGTTTAAGATAAACAACAAAAATTAATTCTGTAAGAAAATGAATACTGCCATAAATGAAAATGCGTATTAGAAAGGAGATATACACTTCACTTTCAGAGGGTCAACAGCACATGGTCAATGGAAAATTTCAGGAAATCTTACGCAAATCGCCAGACCTGTATATCACTTCGTAATTTCCGTAACATTGACAATAAAAACGGTACACACATTAGTAATTACGACGAATAAATATGAACAACGAAAACAAAGTCAATTTATTATTGCAATTCATCAACTTGATAAACATTAGGTTTTTTTTTTAGTTATCGATTTTTAGTTTTAGTCTATTCTGTCGAAATCGTTCTGCTCAAAATATGTCGAAATCTACAGCATAAATAATGCATGGATAGCAAGGAAAAACTCATCATTACCATTTACAAAAAGGTATCGTACACAGCACAGTACTTGCAGGATTTTCAGTGAAATGTTCTTAAATGCGCTTTTTCACCTTTTCAACTACTAGGTGCAGCACCATAAAATCTTCGAGCAATATAAATAACACAGCGGTATATTAAAAGCGGAACAACACTTCCCTGCAGCGCCTGCGATTTTCATAACTAAAACGAGATCACGTGATCCGCATTAGCCTACTGGATGACGCAGAATCTGGAACGTGGACGCTGTGTGTAAAATATGGGCAACGCTATCGAAATTCTGAACAGGCACCTTTAAGCCTTTGCAAAAAATCGAGGGATATAAAATCGTAATGTAAAATGGTTTTGTGCTGTACACAACTGATAGTTAGCAGCCACGTTTGATTGCGTCATTAAATAAAAGACGAGGATGTCTCGGCCTTGGTTTATGATTCTCTAAAACTTTCCAATTTCCACCAGTGTTACGGAACGCAGAATTCCGTAGTTAACATAGTGATAACCTTGAAAGTATCTGTCCCGTTCTACTGCACACATACAAACTTCAACAAATCTCTCTTTAGAGTACATTAAAATCTACTTAAACGATACTACACTATTAACTCACCCTGCATATTCACTATTTTCATACTTAGCCTGATCACAAGCTGTGGTTATAAAATATTACTTACGTGAATCCTACATATCTGGATAGTATCGTCAGTAATTCTGAAGAGAAACCACTGTAAGAATTCAGTGAACCAATTTTGTTTATTATGACGAAAGGAGGAACCTAGAAACATTCGATACTGAATTTAACGAACATTTTACAATTTGTTTTTTGGGTAATGAATTATCGTAAGATTTGATACTTGCATGGAAGGCACCAATTCGCAATTTATATCCCAGAAGAGATGATACGAAGCCATCGGTGCCTGTGAAACGTTTGTTATAATGTTTTGATAAAATTCCAAGTTCGAATGAAGAATTTAATGCCTCACGAATCATCTCTAATTCTTCTAAGCAAAGTGAGTTGACCTTTGTTTGGATCTGGAGGAAACAAATTGTGCCTTACTTTAACCTCCTCCGGACAAACCAGTAAACAAAGGAAAAGAAAACAAAGAATTAAGTTTTATAAAACCCGACATTGCTAATGACACAATGAGAACGGCAACTTATTCGATGCATTGAACAGCATTATTTCAAGCAGAAAAGTAAAAAAAAACTCAAATTCGGCCGATTGTTAGGTCAAAATAATGACACGAGGAACAAGAGCTACAAGCACTGATATTATACCACAGCGTGAATGCCCGTGCTAATTAGTAGTTTTTTTTATATTTATCTCTGTTTTTATGTTGCTTTTTTAACGCACATAAACTCCTTGTGAGGCAGTGGGAATGACTGATCTTTCTTTTTCATTTTGAAAAAGAAATCGAAACTATTCACATTTTTAATGATTCTGAATTTCAGTATATTTGGTAAGTTTTTTCTCCCATGAATTTGAAACCCGGCTTATTTGCCCTCAATTTCAATCTTAACATAAAATTTACTCTCTAAGGTCTTTCACAAAGCACACTTTGTTCTTAAGGCTTTCTCTGACTTCAATCCAGATCTTTTTACTGTTTTATACAAAACATTTCTCCGTCCACATTTTGATTTGTCTGCCAAATTAGCCGCTCTTACAATCTTTACTCACTAAATCGTCTGGAGAATTGTCAACGTCGCTTTACCGAATAGTGTCACGCCATTAGCTCCTTATCTTATCCTGATCGCCTCTGTAAACTTCGTCTTACTTCTACTCGTGATCGTTTCACCCTAGTGACATGATACTTACATTGTCAACTTACTCACAATCTCTTTGGTGTGGACCCTGCTCTTATTTCTTTCCTTATTTCAACTCATAGTCATTCTTTCCGGATTTCTGGCGCTGTTTCCTGAACCAAACTCCACTTTCAGTTTTTTACTGAAAAGGTTGTTCGTTCATGGTATGTTCTCCCAACCTTTGTTGCCTCTGCCTCTTCGCTTAAGTCTTTCAAGTCATGCTTTGATGCTCTTCCCCGTTAACCGTTAACTTTTAGATGGGTGGGTGGATGCCCCGTATTCGTCTATTTCTATTTCTCTTTCTATTTTCGATTGTTTTCACATTATCACCCGTGTTGTCGCGACGAACACTGTAGGAAGAGAAAGACCACAACAATACCTAGCCAACTCGGCTGTAAAAGAACTCAGTAGTTACGACTATATCAAACCCAGGTCAGCTTACAATTTCGATCATTGTAGTAAAGGGCAGAATGGGTGCATAACCCTTTGTATCCCATTCAATCCATCAGATGGCCCCATGCGACAGTTGGTTTATTTCAAATGCCTACTTCCCACCCAACACCCCAAGTATATTTCTCCGAATAGATGTGCAGAAAAAATATTTAATAGAAATTAGAGAGTTATGTACTGCAAGTACGACTCAATTGCCCCCCCCCCCCCCACCACGCCATTCGAGCAACTACTTGGTCGTTTGAAAGAAGCACCAATCATGCAACTACTACACGGTTGTTTGATAAAGAACCAGTCCAGACTGACAACTATGTGGTCGTTTGATTAAAGAGCTGTTCAAAGCCACAACATGCTCTGTTTGAATGAAGAGTCACGCAAGCACCTTTGAGGTCGTTTTAATAAAAAAGCCATTCAAGCAACTACATGGTTGTTTGAATAAAGTTCTATTCGAGCAACTGAGCGGTCGTTTAAGTAAATAGCCATTCAAGCAACAACGTAGTCTTTTGAATGAAGGCCTACTCAAGCAACTTTGAGATCATTTTTACAAAGAGCCATTCAAGGCATGGTTGTTTGAATAAAGAAGATTTTCAGGCAACTGTCTGGTCGTTTGACTAAAAAAAACAATCAAGCAACAACGTGGTCGTTTCAATAAAGCCATTGCACCATACAGGTGAGTGGTAGGGCTTTGGCCTTTGGTCTCGAAGGTCAAGGGTTCAATTCCCGTTCAGATAATCAAAAAGGCAACATAAGTCAAAAAGGCAACCGTAGTAGTTTGCATCTTTATTAACTACGTGACCGTTTCAGTAAAAAGCATGTCAAGCAATTGGATCGTTGTTTCAACAAAGAGCCAGTCAAGCACTTACACGGAGGTTTAAATATAGATAAATTCTACTACAAGTGTTGGATTGAATAAGGAGCCATTCATGTGTGGCCGTTTCAATAAAGAGCAACCATATGATCTTTTAAATAAAGAACCATTCAAACAACTATAGCACGTTGGTTTAATGAACTAAAACTAAGTGGTTGTTTGAATAAAGTGATACTAAAACGAATATAGGACAGAATCTTGCCTGACAAAAGCTTACTTCACTAAACGAAAAAGAAAACTCACTATATTTAAATACCTTGAAAAATTTTTAAACAATCATTATTCTTAAATACCTTAAAACCTGATTGTGTGCCCAACCGCTGTCAGAAAGAAATCTTTCATATTTTCTTCCATCTGAATTCCAATCATCACACAACGCAAGCATTCTAACTTGTAGGACTGTGTCTTGTTCATCTGTGCTCTTTTTCGTAGGGATTTCCAACTGTTGTTGATCTAATAGTGCCTTTACCACAGCTTGATCTTTTCTAGCCAGCATTGAAAGAGGCCTGTACCCTATAAGTGCTGCAAATCCATTATTTCAACCCTCATTCTTCCTCGCAGTGTTTATCATGAACGTTCCATTCAACAGCAGTTAAAGAAGGGAGCATTGTCCGGAGACGTGTCGACTGGAAGCGAAGCTGACAAGATGCGATGGGCCACTTACATAAGTTCAGTCAGAGTAGCAGATCGGTATGAACGCAAGAAAATACAGTATTAAGTCAATCCATCCCTTGCTTTAGTTTATCTGCAAGGAGCATGTGAAGAAACTGGCAGATTTCTTTATCTTCCAGGTGCTAATAATGCAGGACTAACTTTTTGGAGCGTAGCTCCTTTTGAAGTGACGCACTAGGGTTTCTGCGTTATAACATCACGCTACAACTACTGAACCGAATATGATGATATTTTGTGTGATGACCAAGTAAAACTCGGACAGTGTATTATTTATTTTTTCAGACCGAAAATCAGCCATAATTTCGGCCGGAATTTATCGAAAATATATTCGAAATTATTAGAAACCGTCTTTCGTGTGCATTGACGGTCATAGCGTGGATTTTATGTTGTATAGTGCATTGTACAAACAAACCAGGAATACCACAGTGTTGATGATCAACAATTTAGGTTCATGAGAAAATTGTAATCGCATTATTGATCAACGAAAAATTGTTTTGAAGTTGAGAATATAAATGAACCGAACCGGGAAAAAGGATTGTCGAGGATTCAGTACAAAAATGAAAAGGTAGGGAGAGGATGGATGGAGGGAAGAAGGAAAGCAAGAAGGAGGAGGGAAGGCGGGAGGGAGATGAAAAAAAATAAGGGAGGGAGGTGGGTAAGGGGGGGGTGGATTGAGGCTTAATGGCGCGTCGACAACTTGGTCATTAGCGCCAACCTCAGTCACAGTGCAGTGGTCCGGGTTGCCACTGCACCACACATTACAGAGATGTTATTCAAACCCCTAATCTAAATCTTGTCATACATCTGTACCTCCTGCAAAAATTGAAAAACACCGGACAGGAGGACAGACTTATCGCCCAACTGAGGCGCAATGTCATGCGGAAGATGGAACCGACGACGAACACGGGTAAGGAGGGATGGAATAAGGAAGGGAGGGACGGGGTAGGAAGCACGGGGTTGGGGAGGGGAGGGAGCCATCCAATATAGAGCCATTCAAGCAACTCCACGTTCGTTTGAAAAAGCATATCATTCAAACCTATGGCCGTTTCAATAATGTGCCATTCAAACCAGTACGAGGATTTATTTTAAATGAGCTATTCAGAAATTACGTGGTCGTTTTCAAGCAACTATTTATAGACTTTCCTCGCTTCCTTTTCCGGTTTGATCAACCAAAAAGGAAAAAAAAAACTCAATTTTATTATTTCCATGATTAGTCGTTCGGTGAATAACAATTATTGATGAAATTGTGTAACGCTAATATAAATCACATAGGCTATATCACTTTATTTCCGTTTAGCATATGTGTCGCAATGTATTTGTGAATGTGCGATTAATCACATTCTTACAAGCACAACTCAGAAGACAACACTTATTCGTTCGCAAACGACGGTGAACACATCTCTGTGATATCATGGAGAGATTTGTCCCTTGCTTTTGCAGGCGTAAGGTCTGATCTCCCTACTGTCGATGGCTAGGGTATAGACTGAGGTGTTTTGGTTTTAAATTTCTTTTACGTAAATTTTATTTATATAGCTTTGCAATTTGTTGTGATGGTCCTTTTCAAGCAGTCATATAGACCATGAGCTAGCAGCCGAAAATTTATGTTTTGTTCTAAATCGGGGGGATCAAATGAAACTTATAGCACTTACTAAGTGGATTTTCAGGAACATGAAAGTAAGTGATATATTTCCCTATATGGCTTCTATTCAAGATGGTGGCCTTTTCAAAATTGCGGATCGAGCCCTATACTAAATGTTTGATATCTTCCTAATTGGTCATTAGATTTCATATTTTTTTCATTTCAGTAGCTAGCATTAACAACAACTTGCTTTTAAAGACATTTTGCTATAAACTAAAACATTTTTTTCATTGAAAATCGAAAATAATAAATTTAATGCAATACTACAACAAATACCTTTTACTTTATGCAGTTTTTAGTTGAGAAAATAAAATAATTTTTCTAAAACAAACGGGGTTTCAGATGTTTTCCACTAAGTGCGCACAGTGTTCCTAACTAAGTGGGTACTCAGATGGCATCAAAAAATAGCGACCAAAAACATTTATTTTGCTTTTAAGGTCTAAACCGTTCAGAGTATTGAAAATAAACCAGTGAACAAATTGTTTAGTATTACATTTCCTTAAGAATAGGTTGTATACATATTTTTTGTTGTAAAATTAACCCTTCTGGCTGAAATTCGTCATTTAAGTTATATTAGGCAGGCCTACGTATGCACTCACAATAGCGCATATGAGTAATATGATTTCAAACTTTAAAAAGCTGTTATGTCAATTCTAATTAAGATTGACTGATATAATTAGACTTAAATGAAATGTTAAGATGTAAGTTTTCCAAAAAGGTCGATAAAAACAATTTATTTTAATTAGGGGTTAGGCTACAGTAAGCTTTTCTTCGTTGTAGCGCTTAGATTTTTACGTCGTTGTACGACAAGTTCCATCTTTAAAATGATGCAGTAGTCTTTATATTTCAGATAAATGGATATGATTAAGCTTATATGAAAGATGAAAATATATAAATTCAAACAAGGGTGATTAAAACTTTTTATATTAATTAGAAGCTAAGCTGTAACAATTTTTCCACATTGTAGTGTTACGCCTTTTTGCGTCATTTTATGACAAGTTCCATTTTTAAACTGCTGCAGTAGCCATTCTAATTCAGATAAATGGATATGATTAAGGTTAGAAAAGAGATTAAGATATATAAATTCCAACAAGGGTAATTAAAACGATTTATATTAATTAGAAGCTAAGCTACGACAGTTTTTCTACATTGTAGTGCTGAAACGATGCAAAAGTCAAAACGCTACAACGTAGAAAAACTACTGTAGCTTAGCTTCTAACTAAAATAAGTCTTTTTAATTAATTTTGTTTGAAAACATACATCTTCATCTACATTGGCCACCTACAGGTCAGTAGATCATAATAAGAACTAACATTGGAGCTGTTTAAAGTCAGAAATTATAATACACAATACACCGTTGTATGCATAGCGTACATAAACGGCCTAATAGAACTTAAATGACGAATTTCGGCCAGAAGGATTAATTTAACGAAAAATAGGAATAGAACCTTTTTGAAGGTAAATATTTGCTATAAACATAATTGGTAACCAGTTTTTTTTTAATCGAAAGAACTGTTTTAACGCTAGAAGCAAAAGACTGTTTTTTGGACACCATCTTGAATTCCGTGCTGAGGAGGAGAAATTCGACTTGGCACCGGGCAGAATCAGATTCAGCATACTCATATTAGGTTAAAACCACTCGGTGTCCAAATGTCTCAATATTTTCCGTTGAACTTATTTTATAGAGCCGTTTCTGGAAAAAGGCGCCCTTGTCTATATTTATGGCTTGAAAATAAATTAATTTATGAGAAAACAACAAATTTTAGGTTAAAATTGCATAACCTGTCAATTTGCACAAATATAATTACTTTTACAATGAAAAGGCTAATAAAACTTCAGAAAGCTTCGATTAAAAATAATTGAATCGGATAATTTTCTTAAAGAGAGATAGGATATTTAGTGTGGAGGAATCCGCCATTGTGAATGGCCACCATCTTTAATAGTTACACAGTTAAAACGGATAGCAGCTATTTTCATGTTCACCACAACCAAATGAATGAATACTGCAAGTTTAGTCTGGTTCCCACAATTTATAATAAAATTTCAACCGGCACATACACTAATACTCCTGCACTTTGTATTACTTCATAAATTTTAATAATGGTTTAAAACCATGTCCTGGATATCAAGCAAAGAAGCCTATGAAGACAATACGCCAATGGGCGGATATTTTCGGCGTAACAATTTGAGACACTCTTAATTAGGCTGTAAAATTGTAAATAGATTGGAGCACGTTTTCTCAGAATTAATTATGAAACCTACAAGCCATGTACAACAAGTGCAAAAATTTCCCTGTAAAGCTTAGACTGTCAGCTATCTTCCAAAATTAAACAGACACTCCTTAAAGCTAACGCAAAGGTTCGTAGTTTGTTTTAAATGACAACCCTCTCTACCTCTCTATTCCAATGCTGCGGACGATCACTCTGTATTCAAGTCAGCATGAATAGGCTACCCATGTTCAAGAATTAATCTCGACGCCAGTACTTAATATGAGGTGCGGAATTTGCATTGAAGTGACGTCATTTTCTATTAGAACCTAAACAATTATTATAATTTTGACAATAAATCAGAGTTCTTGGAACTTTTAAATTCGTAAATCACAAGACGTTATTACACGAATAATGTAGTAAACAATTTAGAAACAACCCATACACGACTTTTTTTTAGGAAACGCCTGGTGAAACAAATTTTTCCTAAGTGCCTCACATTTCGTCCTTTATCGAGTTTTACACGTCACTTCATTTTTTTTCCAGTTATCATAGTAACTTACAGTAACTTCAGTTCTATAGCATAATTGTAGACATGTAAAATTACATGCTCAGCCATGGAAAAAAAAACGCAAGCAACTAGTCCAGGGACGAAAAACAAGCTTCATGAAGGTTCCCTGGGAATTTCACATAAATGGGCCAAGCACATCTGAGTGCTTACAGCTGAGTGTTACAGCGCTCTGAGGGACTTAAAGAACCACTTAGCCCTAACTATTAGCTGATTTGTTGAGCGCATTTTGAATTACAAATTTACTTTTTTGCCCCTCCTAAGCACTGCTTTAAAAAAATTATCTCTGTACAGTAGGTACGGGCACTGATGGGGGTAATAAAGTTTATCATTTAATATCAAGAAACAAAATTAATTAATAAGGTGTTTGATCTTATTTGGACAACGAGTATCTCTTCAGTTCTAGGGACGTAGGCCCACGGAAAATGCAAAACAAAACAAACCCCCCAAAACCTAAAAACGCAAACAAAAAATGCCACTGAAGGGGTTGAATGTGGTTGATTTTAAGGCACAAGATTATTTTATTTTTCTTAGTGTCACTGACTTGGAAAAAGGAAAAAACAGGGAAATAGTCGAATTAGGGTCCTCTTTAACTGCAAAGGTTATATTGAGAGACGACATTTTCCTAGGCAATACCTTGGTCCTTTTACGTACGACAATCAACAATCAACGACAATCAGCATTGTTTTGGGGCCGACGTTTTTCAAATGTACCTGGGAGGGACAAGGGCCACAATGGAAAAAGCTGCTGTAATATTTCATTATACATCATCCCCTACAAGGACGCCCGTGCACTGAGCGAATTGGCCGCGCGGCCAGGTTGCTGCAGCCAATGAAAATGATTAGTGCGTGGTTTTACATAAACGTAGGCATTTTCATTGGCTGTAGCGACCTGGCCGCGCGGCCAAGTCGCTCAGTGCACGGGCGGCCTAAGGGTAAAGGAACTTATCAAGTTTTGGCCATATAAAGTAGTGATGATATCAGAGTCAAAATAGCTGCCACTCAAACTCAACTGCTAAACGTTGCTGCGGAAGTAAAGTAAGAGACGATTACGAATGGGTACACGTCACCCCCTCCATTCCCCCTATACAGCAAGGCAGTATTTATTGTACCACTTTTTTAAGGATATAGGTTGCTGTAGGTCTGACGCGCTCCAGGGCAAAGCCATGGCACCAGCGGGGGGAGGGCCTATTTTGCTATGTAATTCCAATCGTAAATTCTTAGGTTGTTTTACGTGCCACAATTGACATGAGCACGAGGCATCACATCACCCTACTCTTCCAGAAAATGCCAGGGATGACTGAGGAATGGAATGAACCCGGGTCCTCTTGCACATATGAGATGGTTGGACACCATTAGGCTACCTTGCCCCACACTTTACTAGGGCGGCCTAGTATTTGAATTATTCACTTTGTGTGAATACGGTATTGCTGCACAAGCAAGTTACAAGCTGCACGCGCATCCATGCCAACTTTCAAAATTAAATATTAAATTAAATATTCTCCTAAATTACTGACAAAATTTACAAAGCATCTAACCAATTTTATTAGTAGTGTTGCATGATGTCGTTCTTATTTTAACTCGTTGACATCTATTACTTTTAGAAAGGCGTGATAACCTTAGCCTAGACAGGAAACCGAAGGGAAGGGAGTGCTTAGTTGTATGTGTTTGCCCTAGAGCAGTATAGAGAGACTCATGGGTCATCTGGTTGTCGGTATTTCTGGGTAGGCGAGCAGCTTAAAGGAAACTATAAAAACCATATTAAAGTACCATTTTTTAAGGGTGGGGCGGGGTCTTTGTAATCCTTCCTTGCCTCCACTCCCCCCACAACAATGTTAGCCTTTGATTTATGGCTTTATATACAGATATTTTCACAGTTTAACCTTTTTGGTAAGACACTGCATAATTAGCTAATAAAAATATTACAGGCTTGTCGGATATGAAAACGGGGAAGAGTAGTGGCGTGGGTCCCTATGTAGTTTTCCCCACCACTATATGCTGGGCCCGTTTGTATCCCCCAACTATCATTTTCCCTACAATGTTAGGATTTTAGCTTGTGGTATCACCCACTTAGCAGTGTAAAGGAAGCTAATGTAATTTAAACAAAAAATTATTCTATGATTTATTGTTTTATAAACACATTTCATTGGTTCCCATCTCTCACATAGACAAGAACCTCTCAACATGTATTGTTTGCTACAGTTCCCAAAATATGCACCTAATTAAATAAACACTACCTACTTCACTGTATTTGTGCACTTTAAGCAACTTACATGCATCCCATGCTATCATTCCTCCATAATAGTAATTCTTCTGACTTCAATGGTCACCAAACAATTAGCTAAGCTGAACGAACAACAATTTTTGCTGGGCGAAAAATTAATCGTATGCGCACAAATATTCACAACCCTTCTCCCCTTGCTGACACTATTCTCCAACATTAGTATCGCCATTTAAATGGCGTCCATCCATGTCACATGATATAAGCAGGCAAATGGCACACGGCTAATTTCACGTTACACATGGTGTTCACCAACCATGAAACTTAAATTCGTTGTCCATACTTGTTGAAATAGTTCATTTGTCATAGAACGAACTCTATTCCAAACCAAACAAAGTGGAATTCATAGGTCTGAGTTATCCATTGGGCTCTTTTGTACATTCAATTGCAGGGAAGGTGGGCAGCTTAAACAAATACAGGAAACAGCAGCACTTGCCTCTGGCTACATATTTGCATAATAGAAAATGTTGTATTTATCATAGATTTAGCATACTGTAGAAATAGGGGGACACAAAATATTACTTCCAAATAATACATTGTGGAGAAAGTTTTTTTTTAATAATTTTCTTATATGGCTGAGGTAATTAAAGCATTAGGAAAAAATATAAATATAATTTCCAGTAACGATGTGTTTGCCCCAGTCACATAAAAAAGAAGACATCTATGATTCGGCATGGTGGAAATGGGCCCTACCCCCAGTGGTGCAGGGAAGAGGGTTCAAGTTGGAGGATGGGTGGATGACAAGGCTCCAAAACCATAAAAATGCCGGTACCACCGGCTAATTTTTGTTGTTAATGCCTAACGAAAATATAAATTATTACATGTAAAGTTTAGCGTTCTTGTTCTGTATGCACCTTTTCCTAGAGCTTTTAAGTTGTTTAAAGCCAGCCAGCTCGGTAACCCGGTGCACGTGCGTCTGCGCACCCCTCCTATGTATAAAGTGTCATCTTTTTTTCCTCTCAATACATCATGATGGTGACTCAAGAGATGAGGTAGGGTGAATATAGGTTAATTTATATTTTCTTTAAAGAATAGAAGCAAAAATTAGCAGTTGGTACCCGGCATTGTGATGTTTTTCTATATATTATTCGAAAATATACATGGCCTGTAAATTGTAGCATTTACAGTAGACTGCAACCCACTCACGGGTTAAAGATTTGCTCTGGGAAGAGGGAGATGGCGAAGGTCGAGACGATTGCTGCTTGTAGTGAATGTCACGTGTGGCTTTGGCCACGAGCACGTTAAATTGGCCGTTGGTGAGGATGAGTAGTGCAAGAGGCATGCGTTGCTGGAGACGGACCTTGAGATCGACAGGACAAAGGGTCTAGAGCAGCTTCAGCTGGTAGGTGAAAGCAATGAATCTCCATGCTGGTTCAGTCTGGAGAAAGTATCCTTAAATCGGCGAAGGTTGGTCTGAAGAACCCGAATACCAGGAGGCGAAATCACGATTTGCTGTAAGAGACAGGAGATGTGGTGGGGGTGTGCCGACAGTAGCGCCATCGAGAGCTGGCAAAGGGCAGGCAGATAACATGGCGAGCGGTAGCCGTACAGTGGAGAATGGTTGAAAGAAGAAGCAGCGATAAGCTGGGATGCCAGTGAGCATGATCGCTTGGTTTGATCGCGTTAAGATGGACAACAGGCTGGCGAAGGAAGATAGACGATCGAACGGCCTGACAGACAGGGAGGCGGAGACGGCGGACTGATGACAACGTCAGAATGAGCAAGTGACAGGCTGGCTGGAGAAGTGGTCTATCATTGCTGTAGCTGAAAGGTACAACATCTGGTGATAGGGAGATAGATAGTGCAGGAAATGAAAACGTGACCATGCAGTGGAGTTACCGACAGACACTGCGGCCTTGTTATGGATTGAAAAGGTCGACAAGGATGAACGAAGGAAGCGCTGACTTAGCCGACAGACTGCTGACGCTGCTAACAACGAAAGGTATATAGACAGAAGCACTTATCCGTCATAATTTATTAAAAGCCGGAAATATGCACAATAAACAACATTTTCCTTCATCTACGGCGATGTACAGCCGAGTCATCGCTACGACAAATACATTTAAATTAAAACGTGAAATGTAAAAAGTAAAACCTTGTAATGGTTCCTGTCAAAGAAGGCAAGCAAACAAGGTGAAGTAGGAACCCCGTCCTTCCAATTGGCGAACTAAGTAAAAAAGACTTGGTATATGCAAATTAAAAAAGCCACGCGAAAAAGCCACGGGGTGTGGGGTGATCAGTTTGGTCCACAACTTTCTAGGTGTGGTGGTTATGTCGGCAACTTTTATTAAGATGAAGTTTGTTTATGACAGGAAAATATTCTCTAAGTTGTTTACCATCTGGTACTAAGTGATAAGCAGTACCTTCCTAAACTACCGACCAGAGAAAACAGAACACACCACTGTTAGAGACAGTTTAGCTCCAAACTTGACGTCGCGCGTGTGCAGTCTTGTTCCGTCAGCTGTTCAGTACCTTCCTTAAATTCAATCACACCTCAGCAAAGTCAACAAGCTCAGGGGAGCATTCGAAACGTCATACCTTCACCGCAACCAGACCTGGCTAATGGATTTGACTAGGATTGCGTAATAGATGTTACCAAGTGAGAGCAATGCCAAATTGCAAACCGTCTGTGGAGGTGAAGGTTTGAGCATGCGTGAGGTAACAGCTTCGTTGGAAATAGATTCATTGCTGATGATGATTGACATCATCAAGCCGCATCAACATGGCTATTAGAAGGGAATGAGCCAAACTACCACCAACAGTAGTGCGTTTGGAACACTCTGTTCGGTCGTTTAGTCAGGTACTGTTTGTATGTGTGGTTGATGGGTGAGAATGACCAATGACTGCAAGTTAATTCTTGCTCTTGTATTTTTTTCAGTGAATAAAATGTGGATTTTGTCAAGTGCGGGGGTGTGCCCTGTGGATAGCTTACGTGATCAAGAGCCTATGGCGAAAGAATGTTGCCAAGTGAATTGGATTCAACATCTAATTTAAAATTCGATTTGTGCGAAGAGATTCTTTCCTTTAATTTTTGGAGACTTTGGCCCACAAAAGTGGACGGCATGTTATTTGTCCACAGTATTGACAGTAATTTGACAGTATTGCGGGTGTTCAGATCGTTGTCTGCTTTGTTGATATTTTGGTTTTGCCTATTAAGGAGCTTCAGGTTTACGTGACTTTCAGACAGTCTAGCTTGATATCATTTGCTGCTAGTTTTTTCTTCAGTATTTCTGAAATGCCCTGTATGTAAGGCAGAGTGACATAATTTTTTGCTGGGGCAGGGGAATTTTTTTTAGCCTTAAATGCTTTACCAATAAGATGTTTCAATGTATTCGAGGGGGAACCCGTTATCTAAATACTTTTACATGGTATGTTTGAATTCAGGCTCTATAGGATGACATTTGCTAGTGTGCGAAACAAATCGTTTCACTTCACTGAGGATGACGTTACTTTTGTAGTGGGAGTCTAAATATAAATGAAAATTTAGTGTCCTAGTCTACTGAATGGGTTTTCTATAGTGTGTGAATTAGATTCTGTAGTTAGAATTAATAATCGCTGCGATGTCAACGAACGGTATCAGTAGTAGGATAATACCTTTTGGCCAGACAGGACAGATACCAAGAAGGCCACCTCCATGTAAAACGGAAGTGCCGCCATTTCCCATGATGGCTGCCCCAATGAGAACCGGAAGTGGAACCGGAAGTGGAACCGGAAGTGTCTCCATATTGAAGAGTGGAACGGGAGTGCTGCTATTTTTGGGTGTTCCATATTGAAGGTCTCCATTTTGGGGTGTTCAATATTGAAGTCTGCAATTTTGGGGTTTCAGTTTCAGTTTCCGAAATTATTTAAAGTGCCCATAACTCGGGAACCGTTGGTCCTAGAGCAAAACGGATCAAAATTTGGACACCCTTTCGAGAACCTTACCGGGGGTCCCAGCTAACTGATGGCCCACCCAAAATTCGAGTTCCACAGCAGCCCAATAACTCGGGAACTGTTGGGCCTAGAGAAAAACCGTTTAGCATCCCCAGGCCGTGCCCTACGCGTAGACCTCCTCAGAAATTAGATACTCGAATTTTGGCGAGTTGGTCCAACCCAATGATTCGGGAACCGTCGGTCCTAGAGCGAAATGGGTCAAGGTTTAGCATCTCCAGGCCGCATCCTAAGTGTACCATCATTTTGGGGAAGTTGGCTCACCCCATGTTTCGACTTTACCGATCATAACTCGGGAACCGTTGGTCCTAGAGAACTCGGGAACCGTTGGTACACTACATGTGACCCTCCCCGGAAATCGAGCACCAACATTTTTGACAAGGTGGCCCACCCCCCACTCGAGCCGTATCAGAGTAAGTACAGTTACTACTTTGCCCATTTACGCAGAAATTGTTAGAAATTATCCCTATATCTTTCCTCAGTGTTCATCTTCAACTTGTACATATGCTCCAGATTCTTCGACAGCTCTATATTCGCTTCCTCCGCAGCTATCGCAGTGAATGCCTCCTCCTTAGTGAAGATCTTCACCCCGGTCGCCAGGTTTAGTGATATCGGGGTGATTGCTGCTTTGCTCTGGAGCCTGCGACGATAGGATGAACCATTCCGGTATTTCTTCTCAGCCAGTCTCTTCGACCCGTACACACGCACCAGAAACATCGCCCATTCTATCTTTAATTCCTCCGCGATCATTCCTTTAAAGCGATCGCAACCAATGCCTCTCCCGGCTCAAAATCTTCACCCCAGTTGTAGGGTCGAGCAGCTGCGGAATAGGGAGAGTTCCCCCTTCGGGACGGTACCCGCGTTGATCGGGTGAACCATTCTGGTATTGAGTCTCGGAATCCATTTTCGAGTTGCAGGTTAGAAGCTAAGTTGTGTATAAGGGGCTAATGCTTTATATATGAAAAATTTTTCAATCGACCCTGCGCAACATTTTGAGGAAGTGTGGACCCGCGGAAACTGCGAGTCCTGGATCAAAATGGGTAGGTATTCACATCACCGAGTGTGCCCTATGCCACCTAGTTTATTTTGCAATTAACCAGCTATAACTCGGGAATGGTAGGTCCTAGAGCAAAATGGTTCGGAATCTGCTCTCCCTTAAACCCCAGACCTCGGAGACACAAGGCTGCCACCAAGTTCATTTTCTCGCCCCATCAAAAGGCTGCCACCGAGTTCATTTTTTGGTTTCCCCCGTATCATCGGGTACCAAGCCGCTCCACCACCTCGAAGAGATTAGTACGAACTCTAAATTATTTTTAGTAATCAGCTGTGTGAGTAGATTTGCAGCTGTAAAGCTTGTGAACTTGCCGCCAGTCTTTTTCTCATAAACTTACAGCTTTTTTTTCTACAACTGATAATGGAACAGGCGAGTAATGAAAAGAAACAGAAAATCCGTAGAGTGATTATGGAATTAAAAAAAAAAAACACAACCACATGCTTTATCGGTGAGAAAATTTCTTTGATGCCATGTGTGAAAAACAAAATACGAGGATTACCTACCTACTTTCTGTGATACTGTTCAGGATACTGCGTACATTTTGAATTGCAATGGTCAACGGTAACCATCTCGATTGGACACCCCCCCCCCCACCCCGACCCACCCATAAAAAAATTCCTAACTTCTCCCTAAGTTGTCAGCTTCACAGCAAGATACTATCGGGTGTCTTGGGGCAGGGATAATACAACGCGTAAAATGAAGATGAAACTCAAAGAATAGGGAAACATGTTATCATACTCCATTCTTCTTGGTTGTGATGCTGTATGAATGAACGAAAAGGTTTTTTTTGGAGGGGGAAGGGAGCATGGATGGTACAATCTGGGGGAGAACAGGCGTTTTTTGTAGCATGAAGCCGTTGACATTATGTTTTTTTCTTACTTTCTTTTGCTATTGGCCTTGTGTTGCCCCTGAAATGGGAAATAGCAGTCACTCCTCGCATTAACCCCCCCCCCCACCCCCGTCTCTCCCCTCCACCACTGTGGGCAGCCTGCCATTGGTTACCAACCATTCTGTCCAGACAGAAAATTAGTAGTTTTTTTCAATATGTAAAGGTGTCATTTTCAGTGTGTGGCGGTTTTATAGAAAAAAATTATTAAATGAAATTCTAGCATATGCATGAATATTTACAATTTTCCGCATTAATCAAAAAATTGGCTGCTATAGAGTTCCATTTTTTTAATTAAGAATTTCCACAATTTTACAGTAATGTATGATAAAACCTTAATCTGGTTTCCAAATTTGTTTGCTAATGCAGGTGGCAAGCTAGTGTTCTTTGTTTTAAGCCTTACTCTTTATTTATTCATTTCTTGCCTCATTAAAGAGCTATTTCACTTATTGAATAAGCATCTAATTGCCAAACTTTAAAAATTTTTGTTATAAATTTAAGTAGCAGAATTGTGAAATTTATTCCCAAAAACATGAAATTGCTGGCCCCTCGGGCTAGGCTGACTGAATTTTGTTTCTATTACCCATTACCTGTTAATTTTTGCATTCCTTTCCGGAATGCTGCCTTTCCCTAGAGATATTTTGGTTGTACAAAGCCGTCCAGCTGCGCAAACCAAGTGCGCATGCGTGATTACACTCCTCCATTTAAAGGTAAAGAGTCGTGACCAGAAGCAATCTTTTTTTTCTAGAAATATCAAGATGGTGATTCAAGGTGGGTACAGGTAATGCATACTTCCTATGAGGCAATAGAAACAATATTCAGCCAACCAAGCCCAAGGGTTAAGCAATTTCATGTTTCTGTATGGCGTTCGAAATATGAATTATCTGTTAATTTTTGCATTAACAGTTAAACCTCGTCAAAACTGGCTGTGGGTACCACCCTGATGGGCTTAGTAGGGTAAGAGCTGGCTCCCCCAGAAAGTTAAAACTTCGCACTGTATTCTGGGAAAATTGTGAAGCAGGAAGATGGTCTATTATGTGGAATGTGTGTTCGGTTTTCTTTTTTAAAGGGGTCTTGCTTCAGTTCCTTGTTTATTTAAGCTCGCGTTGAACTTCTTTAATGCGAACATTTAAATACATCATTCAACTTTGCTAGAACCCTTTTTTTAATATGCTTCATGTTGTGACTTCAGTTAGGTCCGTGTTTTAAGGATAACTACTACTATCGAGGTAGTTAACTGATATGTGTGCAGCTATTGCATCGTATACCAGTCCTTGTCACAAGCTCAGCTAGGAGAGAAGCTACGGCTTTCGTATCCCGTGTTCACGACAGTTGATTCAAAATCGTCAGTCTTATTTTATCTGTAGAACAATAAAATGCGTCAACTTTCCAGCATGTGCATGAAATGGCGTTGAACCAGGAGGTGAAACACGCCGCGATATCTACCTCAGTCTGCATTGGCATTTAAAGACGATCTCCTTCCCCGCAACAGTGTTGTTTCAGCACTATTACGTGTGGCATATAGCAGCATGCATGTCTAATCATAGCAAGAGATACGTTTTCACTTATTTATTTTATTAGGTTAAAACCTAGGCTACATTTTTTAATGTCGGTTATCCCCAGTGATGGCGTCAGGACTGAATTGTTTGGGGGAGCCGACAGAGCCAGGGCACATCTGGAAACAGAGTGGGCCTAGGATTTTTTTCAAGGCAACCGCATTAGGCACTTTTATTCCGTTTAATCCAACTGAAACGTAACGTAAGCTTCAATGTAGTACAATTTATTGTAAAATAAGTCCCATAAACATACTATAAATTTGGCTACCCCTATAATGCCAAGTTACTAAAAAATAAATAAAATAAAATAAATACAAGCTCTGTTTATTCATTTGATTTCAATTTTAGCTTGCAAGATTTTTTTATTATTGTGTTTTCTGGTGGTGACATGAGTGTTTGGGTTTGGGGGGCCGGCAAGGGGGGGCGTGATTTTTTTTTTTTGGGGGGGCGGGGGTCATGGCCCAACCCTGGCACCATCACTGGTTACCCCAGAAATTGTTACAACCAGTAGTTCCAAAACTGGCTGCATGTGGTCACGGTCCAGAACGAGAGATGGAACATGCAGCAATATTATAATGGACATTTGTCGAACCCTACGCGATCTCCTTTATGCAACTCCTGCTCAAACTGGCTATGCTAGTTAGTTGAAATTCCAGAATATGCAGTGATGATCTAATAAGGTACTAAACCAGATAAAGGCAAGTATTCAATAGAAAAAAAGGAGGCTATGTTCACTGACTTACTTTGTATTTATTTATAACCATCAGAAAAAAATATGACAAGTATGTTGGTTCCAATATGAAGTCGTGCATTCCAATTTAAACCCATTCCACGCCATAAGGAATGCTTAAACAAAAAGACAAAATAACAGTCCAGCTACGAAGAGCGAGTTTCCAGTCAGTTCTTAAGTAACTGGAGTGAAACAAGCAAAGAACAGTCGATTTCTCAGATCCTTGGTCAGTTAGCGAAGAAGGTGGGGAATTTTTTGACCAACCAATGAACATATGGCACTTTTTTAAAAAGGCCCCTCTAGCCATACATCTGGAGTGGAAGGGGTTATTAATTACAATTTCAAAATTTATGAAATGAAGTTAAGTACCGTAAATCATGTAATAAATGCCCAGTTGAAGCTTAAGCTCACCCCCTAAAATGCTGTAAAGTCAAAATCATGGAATAGTGGAGTTAAAGCCCACCCCTCAAATTGTCGTTTTTGTACGAAAAATTACCTAAAAGTTGTATGATGTGAATAAAGATAGTACTGCTTGCTATGTTTACTGGCCCTTCTCCCTCCCTATGGTAATAGTGAACTCTTCCTTTAGCTCCTAGCACCTGCACAAGACCTGGGCGTCTGTCACCTAAGCCTCCTCCCTTCTTCACAGCAATTAAAATGGATGAAAAATTGGTCTTTCAGAGATCGTTCAAAAGCTTCGAATTTTCTGTAATAAGATATCCAGAAAGTTAAAAAATTAATAAAGTTGATTTAAAGCCCATGCCCCATTTTTGCCAAACTAACTGCATAAGCCCATGGGCGTTTAATCCATGATTTACGGTATGTATCAACATTTTCAGTCCCAAAATCATACTGAATGGGGAGTGTGGCCAGCGTTTTTATAATAGAATTGATAGGCTAGCAAGTCAGTCAACCTAAGTCCAGAATTCGTTAATTTGTGTGTGGTACAAGTTTAAATTTACTCGTGATAACGACCATCACAAAGTTCTTGCTTACGAAATCAACGACACCACTACATACAATATGGTTTTTCTGCAGCAATAGTTAAAAATTATTTCTGCGTTGGACATGCAAAGGGTAAAAAATAAAGTTTCCCTATCTTCAATGTTAGAGACCATAGTTTCGCCCAGTTTGGCGCTATAAAAAAGTACAGGTTCAATTAAAGAAGCTTGATCGGCCTCTTCTTTGGACATTTGTGATTGATATGTCAAGTTTGCTATTATCGGTAGACAACTGCAAGGCACTTCAATTTCAAAGCAAAAAAATTCCACCGGAAAGAAAATTAATTTTCAATCAGGGTGAACTGGAGACTTTGGATGTGTGATTTGATGAATAAGGTGATCTTCCACTCACAATGAAAGCAGTGAAGAGGCGGGTCAGAGACGGACTGGCTTATCTGGAAGTCGAGAAGTTTCCTGAAGATACGTGCAATTTCATTTTGTATGGGCCAGTAACATGTCCCATTTAAAAAAAAAAACTTTGCCTGCCCTAACGTATAGAAATATGTTTTATAACACTCCGCATCTTGCCATGACAGACAACAAACAAGTCACAACCCGACCTCGGCTTACGTATGTAGAAAATAAAGAAAATGTTGAAAACTGACCACAAATAAAAATGCAGAACTTTAATGCTTACTTGAACAAAAATTTAACCTAAATAATGCGCAAAAAAGCTAAATTTACACATGTCAGGATTTTTGCATCCCTTTATCAAGTGCAAGGCAAGAGCATCACAAATTCCCAAAATTGACACACCGTTTAAACATGCTGTTGGTGTTGGACAAGGCACAAACAAAATAAAATAATAAAATAAAATTAAGAACCTATGCTTTCCTGGTCAAAACAGGTAACAGGGTTTGTACAACCTCATCTAAACCAATTACATGCCTTTTCCAGGCCCCGAAAATCTATTTTCAACGCTATATTTTACACTCAGTAGCCTACTCCAATTGTGGTGCTAAATTAGGTTTTTTTTAGCAATTCAGCATGTTATTGTAAATGTCGTCTGATAAGATAAGGAAAAATTGGCTTCAAACCCAAGCAACATACAGGTTTATTAAAAAAAAATTGAAGTGCACAAAATCTAAAACTTGAAAATTACAGTAAGCGTAATTTCCATGCTTTTCCTACCTTATATTGAGAATTTGTCAGGATTACATACTTTCCAAGACCTGGAAGCGGGCCCTATGAAATTTTACTTTTTTCCAGCATTTCAATACCCTTTACGAACCCTGATACTCGGTATTAGGCAGCCAAATAAAAGACCTCACCCTGCGAGTACACCAGGATAAGTCATTCTTAACTGCTCCGCACTTGCATGGTTAGGTCTTGTTTATCTCCCCCCCCCCAACACCAACTCATTTCTAGCCGAGAAAACTTAGGTTCTTAATTTAATTAATTATCATTATTTACGTTAATTATATGTGCCTTGACAACAGCATGTTTAAACTGTGTTGTTAACTTTGAACTTTGTGATTTTATGATGTTCCTTTGCTGACGGGGTGAACAAATCTCCAAAATATTGTGCAAATTTTGCATTTTTGAAAACTATTTAAGCTATATTGTTGTTCAACTAGCCTATGCTTAGTAGGCATTTTATCAGAATTCAACGCTTACTGTGCACTCCTTTAATTTAGGTTATCTCATTCAATGGCCATCTTGACCGCAGACGCATTTTCAAGTCCTTAACACTATTCTATCGGTTGGCAATAATGCACGGAAGGCAGGGAAACAGAGGGTAGTCCCTCAACCGCTCCAAATGTGCCACAATGCTAAATAAGTTCCTCTGGAATTTCAAAAAGGTACCCTTTTGAAGCCGGTTACAACAGTGATATTTGATAATACTTCAGCTCCTGGCCCTGCACCCCGCTACTGGAGCTATATATCAGCACTCCCCCACACCTATAGCTGTCTTTTTTTTAGTCCCTTGCTAACAATTTTCCCTGGCTTAGCCAATGCAGTTTAGTGAACAAAAGGGCAAGCCTTAGTTATATTTGGTAGAATACGAGTTATTTTATTAAACAAACTTTCTATTGAATGCATTTCATTATTTTGTCCCCTTTTCATTGGCAACTAATATTTGCAATATACCTTGAGCTAGTGGAAAGCATTGGGCTGGTTGGGCTGACCTAGTTCATCCCTGTGCAGAGAGGTCTACACTTTAAAATTTTTTTGGAATACAGTTGTTGAGTAACAGATAAAATCCCACCATGTCATGAGTCAGCACTGCAGTAAATGTAATGAGGTTACAAATTTTGGTCAGTGTTTAGACCTCTTTATCAGTACACACTACACCACGCCCTAATTTAGCCAATGGCTAAAGTAGGACGTGGAGTAGTTCAGTCTGATGAAGGACTATATGCAGACCAAAAATTTGACCCCATTAATAAATGTACTGCATTTTTGACCCATGATGTGCTTGGATTTTTTCTGGTAGGCCTCTTCTACAAGAACATGTCAGTTTAGCATACTTGACACCCCTTTAACCAACAGAACCAGTCTTGGGAAATGTTCTTGACTATTCTTTTCAGGATGCAATCATGCCACGATTGATAGGTTCCTCTATTGGTTCACTATGAAACTCTCATAATTCAAAACCTCAGTTTTCAGTTCAACCACATGATATTCGACAGACGCCACAATGGTACATCTGTGGCAGATATAAATACTTCACTTGTGCACGGTGTCAGCAATATAACCTTGGTCATTTTCAGGTATTCACAGCCAATGGTGACAAGTTATTTGAAGGCCAGTCCTAGAAAAATTACCGAGAACACTTTAGTCATTTGTCAAAAAAAACTACAATCAAAAAGTTGTGTTCTGAAAATTTAAAACAATCAAATTCAGCAGGCCTATATGCCCATCTGCAGAACCATCCACGCTAAGTCGAATATACATAATTTTAGCCCTGCTCATCTTAATCCCCAATAAAGTTAATCTAGACTACACTAAACCATATATTGACGTGATGTTCTTTATTGTGCAGACAAAGATTAAGACCTTATTTAGCATATGTAAATCGAGTAGCCTAATGGAATGCTCGCAAAAAGTAAATTTATTAATGGGGGAGGGGACCTCAATCTTCGCTGATTTTTTTCAGTTTGCGAATTACAACCCTGAAGTTGCTAGCCTGTTATCTTCTCTAATGTTGGAGACCAACTAAGTAATCCGGTGAGGCTAAAGTTAGAACAAGACAGTAAGATAAGTGTTCAAAACTACATATCACCAAAACTAGCTGCCACCTTTCAGACAATGGCGGTGTAGTTGTCACTGGAGATGGTGAAGTGTCTTTTAAGAAGTAGGTCTTGGTTATTCGCCAAGTTTGCTGGTTAATCTAGTGAGTCACCTACAAGCTCGCGAGATTAAGTATTAACTGTTATTGTTACTGTTAAATTTTACATGTACACGACTACAGACGATTAATTATAGAAGAGAAAATTTACAGACATAAAATTCCTCCCAAAAAAAATGACAAAGGAAGATAATGCAGTATGACCCTTATTACGTTCACAGACCTATGAAAGTTCTGATACCAAAACAGGTATAAGAGAGCCAGAAAAATTTCCAAAAGGATCGGCCTTAGAAAATAATGATATCATTCAACCAGGGAAAGGCAGCCAAGATTAATCCTATTAGCTAAGTTTTAACATCGCACCGAATAATACTTTGAATGTTAAATGAAAATTAGAAGTTAGCGTGAGTAGCAATAGTCTAGTTTTCATTTAACTTTTGAACTATTAGACGTTCATATTTTAATTTTACTTATCCTATATTCTGTGGCAAGCATTAGGCCCGTTACCACACTACCACCACATAGCTGGCGGTGAGTTTAAGTCTAGCATTATGAACTTTTTAAATCTTGGGTGTGTATAAACATAAAACAGGAAATTGACATTTTTCTGGTAGGTGATTCACCGTAAGTAGGAAAAAATTGTACTTCGTTTTCATTCCTGCTAGAAAATTATGTAAAAGACCCCCCCCCCCTATAAGTTTTATTTTCAAATATGAATCTGATCTTTTTTGTGTTCCGGTTCCGGCAATCAGAAATTAAAAAAACCTTTTTTTTTTTTTTGGGGGGGGGGGGTGGAACTAAAGTTTACAACAGTTTCATCTAAAAAGTAATTAGTAGGAAAATGAATATTACCTGCAACCCAACAAACCCCAAAAGCTAGAGCCTAACCTTATACAGTACATTGAACAGTCATACTTTAAATAAATAATAGTGTTAGCAGCGGATCTAAGACTAAAAAGCCTGAGCCTATAGCTATGATGGTGGGCATAATAAATTGAAAACTTGGCAAGTTTGACTGATGTCTGCTATAGTACATCTGCTGCAACTAACAGTCAGTCCTACTTCCTAACCTTATTAAATGCATTGTGTGCCAGGCATGAAAAAAGGTTATAGTGAATCTCTACCAAACAAACAAACAATCCCCCCCCCCCCCCAAACCTGGTCAAGGTTTAGATGAGGTTGTACAAACCCTGTTACCTGTTTTGACCAGGAAAGCATAGGTTCTTAATTTTATTTTATTATTTTATTTTGTTTGTGCCTTGTCCAACACCAACAGCATGTTTAAACGTGTGTCAAGTGGTTTAAGCCTCCCCCCCCCCAAACAAACAAAAATAACAATTCTCAGAAAGAAGCCAGAAGAACATAGATGCGGGGGAAAAATATGAGAAATAAACCACACGAAATATTTGACATTTTCTAGTGATAGTTAGAAACCTGCATGTGGAAATTCGAGCAAGGTAAATGACCTAACCTATACAGGGTTATCACCAAAACACTGAAATCAATTTCCCTGAGTTTTCCTAGTTCTCCAGAGTAAATGAAGTCATTTCCCAGGCTATTTACCGTAATTTTAGGAATAAGTTTTTTTCACACATTTCACCAGTTTTGTGTTAAAAATGCTGAAGGTTTTTGATGGGAAATACATTATTTAAAATCTTAATTTTTCCCCCGTGTTTTCCAGGTTTTTTGTAAAAAATCAGTGAATTCCCTGAGTTCTCCCCGAGTTTTCCAGGTTTTCCAGATTGGTGGGAACCCTGCTATAATAATTACAACACGACAACAACAATGGACTCGATTTGCCTTTTTTCGGTTTTTTCCCCCAGTCTTTAAAATAACAAACATGTAGAAATGTAATCTTAAAAAGGTAGCCAGCGAAGATCCTTATATTTTGGTAATACGTACCTTAGGATATTCCAGTGAAATTCAACGTAGCGGGCGTAGTCGGAGTCAAATCAAGCAGGCTTGTTCGTCGGATGTGGGAATGGCGCTTAGCATTCACACGAAGACATAGCGTATCATCGTAACAGGCAATCGGCATCAATGATTCTAAGAATATGCATGTATATATTATATTTCCGTGAATTGTGAATTTGCGTTGTATATCAAACGTCAATGTACCCACAGGGAAAGCAAAAGGGGGATAAAACCAAAAGAAAATGGAACAGACATTCATTCATTCATTCTGTTTCATTTTCTTTTGATAAAACCAACGCCGGCACAAAGGGTGCCTGCAGTGTGCACATTTACGCAGGCGGTCATGCTCATGTCGTCCGCGGCGCATGCGCATGCACCCCATTGTTTGGATGAGCTATCTGCATGGTGCACTCGACTGTTTGTCTGCATGGTGCAAGCGCTGTAGAGACAATCAGAACCAACAGCGATTGTTTAAACCTGCCGCTACGTGTCGCCAACGACTGAGGCTCTAATAACGAAAGAAACGCACTGCGTCCCAACAGTATGGGCCGCGAGTCCAGTGTCAAACCTTTGTGTGTCCTGATTTTCTTTTGCCTCCTGTAATTCGAACCTTTCGAATTCTGGACTACTGCGATTTGGTGACCGGTAGAGATACGTTGGTCTTCCGCTTCAACTGAGAGTTGACAGACGAAAGCTCGGTGTTTTTCTGGCCTTGATTTGTCAAAACATACCCCGCTTCTGGGAAACCGATAACTGTGGTGGGGATTGGGGAATACATAATTAATGTACTTTTTATTTAATTTTTCCCCCACTCACGTTACGACTTTGACTTTGCTGCTGTCCAACTTGAGGGTCAAGCCTGTCGCTGATAACCAAGGCATAGCATCGAGTGCTGGCCGGTACTTGACCTCCGAATTTAAATCTCAGAGTCACGTTGATCACTCTCGATTTAAGCCTCTCGTTCTGTTTTGAGCAGTCTGTGCAGATCAGGGAAAAGATCTTCCCGAAAGTCGAAACATCGAAAGTGGGTCCATTTGCCGGCTCCCCATAATACTGCTTCCTAAAGTTGAATAAGTCTTGAAACACGTTCGAGATGTTTCCGGTAGCAAAATCTGCATTCATGTCGAGAAAGGGATGTCGCTCCGAGTTCAGAGTCATGTGCGCGTCCATTAGACTGCAGTGATCGAAGACGGCCGGATTTTTCTTCTGATCCGTTTCCCTCGCAGTCTGGAACTCGATTATTACGTGTCTCGGCTTCTCGATAGAACTCGTCGTGATCAATCTCCAAGTACAGCTATTCGTGGTGGGCAAATCGAGCATGTCCGAGTACCAGTGTCTGAAAGCCATGGGTACGGGTGATTCCAGCATCCACGAGTCCGTACAGCATATTCTTCTGCGCGTCCGAAGGGGTGATGTGGGAAAGGCGCCAGGACACTTGCTCTGGAACTATCTTTCCCGGGGCTACTCCAGTGTATTGGAAGATGGCATTCCTGTCCGCAGCATGCATGAGAATCAACGTTTGCTGAACCCCGTAAATCGCTTTCGTATAGTCTTCGAAGAATCCCAGGAGATGGGAGAGCGCGATGGTATAAACTAAGGATCCTTTCGGGTAGTGTGCATTGTGAAGGACGTCCCTCTTGTGTTTGAAGATGGTATTCGTTCCATCATCGGCCGTACTGGCTCTGATACAATCGAGAAACCATCCCCTATTCGCTACATGGGCTTGGTCTTGTGGACCATAGGAGACGATTCCCTTAATGGTGCTGGCAAATCCCGGGTGATTGATCTCGTCAACGGTCTTGTCCTCTATCTGGTACTTGATGTTAGAGAAGAGGTAGGCTATCGTGTTGTTCACGAGTGCTATCTTGTCCGTAGCCGCGCAAGCCGACCCGTCGCTCGCTTTTACCAGGGTACCCTTCATGACAGGTAACTCCGGTGGGGATGGGTGAAGAGATCCTGAATCTGAATCACAATTCTAAGTTCCGAGTTCACGCTATTCAAGTTCATCCCGACTATCGGGGTGTAGTGGTGGTAGTTATAATCTACCACGGACTCGTCCAGGGTAAAAGGCCCCTGCTCGTTTAGGTATCCTTCTGCGGTCTCCATTTCGCGTTGGAGATGAGGCTATCGAGAAAGGCCGCATTTGATGGAGTCAGGACTTGCCAACTTTTAGCTCGGAATTCGGTGGGTGGCGAAACTGATACCATGTACGCACATTT
Organism: Lithobius niger; assembly: GCA_023313725.1. Taxonomy (NCBI): domain Eukaryota; kingdom Metazoa; phylum Arthropoda; class Chilopoda; order Lithobiomorpha; family Lithobiidae; genus Lithobius; species Lithobius niger. The sequence continues at coordinate 177,661 of JAHWFP010257990.1, read as the reverse complement.
TGGGCTCGATTCCGAATAACTTTCCCACGGTTGTCGAGTCTTCAGTGGAGAAATCTACTTTGTATTGTTTGCCCGTGATCTGCAGCTTGCATTTCAGAGTCTTAGGGTTGCTGATGATACGGATGTACGAGATGTCGTTCGGAACATCCCAGTACTGATGCTTCTTTATCTCCCCATAGACATATTTTTCTATTGCTTCCAATTCATAGGAGCCTTCCGCGATGACAAGTTTCGTCCACTCCCTGCCGTTGTTGTGGCTGTACCTAAACGTGACCGAGTCGAAAGCTTTCACGTTCGGAATGGAGTTGTACGTTTATAAGTTGACCAGGGCGATCTCCCATCCCTCCGCATTGTCCGCGAGCAGTAGAGGAGTCGAACGCTTAGTCGTGAAATCCGCGGTGTTCGGGGAAAGAACTATAGAGGAGGAAGGCATCGTTCCCCATACGTCGCACGAAATGAAAGTCTCTCGAATGGTCTTGGGCATTTAAAAGTGCTCTTTAGCCTTTTATTAGTTATTTTTCTAACATCTCCCAAACTCTTCGATAAACTTCCTGTGCTCGGCATCCGATAAAAGACGGTTAGTTTTCAACTCCGCGTAAATGTGCACTATTTCCTGGTCTAGCGAGGTGTTCCCAGAATCTCTCACAGCCCTGATCAGTTTCAGTCTTTCGCACAGATCGTTCGGGTCTTGGTAAAATCGGTATCCTTCCCCTCGTCGAGTCGGCTACATAATGGACTTAGCGCACGATGCGTATGCTTCCCCTGGTCGAATCGGTAGCTGGGGCCGCTTCTCTTTGCCGTACTTGTAACGGCGCTCGATTTCAGTCTCTTAGACTCGGGATCTTGGTCTCTGTAGACCACGCTGCTTTTCCTGAGTATATCGTGATAATACAACAGACTCAGGTGATCGTCGGTCGGTTTACGGGGGTTCTTGAGCATGAATAACTGCCACAACTCGTCGGTGCCCCTGTACTTTTCCCTCCCACTGCCATGTCATCCCCTTCGAAATCCACATCGGAGGAACCTATTTCGTACCGTTTAGTTACTGGTTCGTACCTTATGCTGAAAGTGGGGTCGGCGAGCCTGTCCATAGTGGTGAACATGCTCAGGTACTCAGTAGCTAGTGGTCCTAGTTGCACAGTATCAAACAAAGAAGTTTCTTCCTCCAAGTAGCTCATTCGGGCGCTTGGAGTCATGGCTTCCGTTTGCTTGAGCAAGGCGGGGGTTTAGTGCTCCCATAGAGCTAGATAACCGTCTCTTCGCCCCAGCATTAACAGACAGCTCAGATTCCGAGTCTTCCCTATCTCCTCCATCTTCCTCTCTATTTTAACCGGGGCCAGTAGCGGCTTCCAAGGCCTTCTGAATGTTCCGAAGTTTCCCCCCGTGCTGTATGTGTTGTTTCTGTTGACCCACTTCGATAGCCAGCAACTCTTCGATCTGCAGCCGGCTTTGAGCAGCCACCTCCTTGCTGTCCATCGCTTGGAGTTTAGTCTGATCTCGGATGGGGTCCACAATCGGTTTGAAAATCTTCATCAGGTGCTCCGACTTGGTGGTCCTTTCGATTTTTGCGTCGAGGAATTTTCGCTTGTGGCGCTGTTTTAAAGCCTCGAACTGTTTGGAGAACTGGTCCGGGTGGTGTTGTGTTGCATGGTTTTTTATTAAAGGAAAAAAAATCGCACGTTCTCGTCAACCCAAACACGCGCCCTCGTCAACCAAGACACACGTTCTCGTCAACCCAAATAATCACGTTCTAGTCAACACCGACGCCAACATCGGGTAACAGAATCAATCCAACATGCGTCTGTACCTCCCTTCTCTCAAGGGTTTGGTCTTGTCGATTGTTAGAAATCCATGAAAGTCGGAGTTCCAACACTCCCCGCAGGTCCGCGTAAACTCCTCGAAGCTCATGTCTCACCCGACGTAGTTGTTGTAGATGTGCCTGAGATTGGCGCCATCTTGCCTGAAGAGAATTAAGATGTTCGCGTTATCTCGGACCACCCGCTTTAGTATCCTGAAGTATGTCTGGCACAGGTAAAAGACGTCCACGTTGGCATGCCGACTGTAGGCAAAGTACCTCTCGTTCCTGTTCTGTGTCTCGATCATGCAATCATCAAAGAGGAATATGGTCTTCTTGCCAAGGTCTAGAAGCTCCTCGGGTAGCGGTACCTCCTAGTTGTTCAAGCAGAACAGCGCGACTTTGAGGGTTTTATCTGAAGACGGGGTTCTGTGGTGTCATTCGGCGAATTTAATACGCACTTGATCCCTCTGATTCTTGCCTTTGAGAGAATTGGTGGGTATGAAACATACCAACAATCCACGAGTTAACCTGTGTGCCTATCTAGTCCTGGAATATATGACGTGATGGATGTTCTTGTTATAATGTTTAATAACTAAACAAACTTTTAATTACGTTCTGGAGTTTTCTCTTTATGAAATAATAATTCCCTTACTTTTTATTATCTTTTAATCCTGAATTAGATCTTAGACATGCCTGTCAGTAATTTAGATTTTAATCTATTATGCAAATTTCTTTTTGTTTTATATGCCCATGACTTTTCCTATTCAGGGAGACTTCGCGACTTGGATTCAGGTGTGACGGTCATTCCCCAAACCGATGTTCGTCCTTAGATTAGCCGTCACTTTTGTTGGGAGATGACAATGTAACGTCATGCTGTCCGTGACGTGGCCAGCCTCGTTTTAAACTCTATGCGTTGATGAAGAAGCATGGGCCATATTTTCTTGTATGCTGCAACCGTTCTGATGCTTGGCTTCTCGAGTTCTGCTTTCATTTGTCCATCTGTTTCAACTGTCAGCTGCAAATCCTGATTAGGCAAAGAAACTATGTTGTTATTCTTAGCCTAGCTGTTTTAGTTTTTGCGCAACAAAGAGGTTGGAATCCGTATGTGCTATTCGATAAAAAGTGTGCGTGGCCACCATTCTGCTTAAATTAGTTTAGGCTAATTACTCCTACGGTGATTGAGGAATATTTGTGCCTTATTGCTAGAGTGCACTTACTAGCTCTTCACATGCGTTCACAGCATTCGTACAACGAAAGGGTTAACCACATGTATCTAGAAAGCCGAAGTTGTTACTTGCGTTTAGCAAATTTCTAATAGCGTGTCATTTCTCGTCACAATGTGATTTATTGTCCAGCGGAAGAAGACGTGGCTTGAACTTTTCTCAGTGGATTTATGTGTTTTACCGCCGTAGCCGGGGGAGTTTAAATTTTAATGAGTGCTTGTTCTAATGTCCTGAAGCTGACCAACCTGTTTTACATCTTTCATAATCTTAACAAAATCATTTACGCACGTTATGTAAACCTATTGTACTTGTCGAAATAAACCCGTTTCTATGGAGTTAAGAAAACAATCATAAAACTGGTCAGTGGTATTTTGTTGAGCTTGTTGAGTGCAAATATTTTGAGCCTATCTTTTTCCAAACCCGGGCCCATCCATTCCTCCCTATTTTCCCGTCCGCTATCCCCCCCCCCCCCCGAGATGTTGCAACAGCTTTAATTCATCCTTCCCGTAAAATTCACACAAACACCCCCCAAAAACGGTAGGACAGTTCCTGTGAAAGAGGCCTTAACGAACTTGGACCTCGCCGGATACGCTAAAATGTTGAGAATCCGCACATTCAGAGGAGTTTATTCAAAAGGCCTGCTCCCTTCACGTACCAGAGTGTCCGAATGTGCTATACTGAACTTGAAGGACTCGAGAGACGGGGATGGAACTCACTGGACCGTGTATTACCTAAAAGGGGGCTTGTCCACCTTGTCCTTTGATTCGTTCGGCTTAAAACCGCCTGCAGAACTCTACAATTACTTCGGACATAGGAAAATCGTCTGGAACGCGAGAAGGATACAAGCGGCCGACGAGGTATTGTGGGGGCAATATTTCTTGGCCGTACTGTATTATTTCAATGAAGGATATACTAATCTGTTCAAGGTGGTGGAGCGGCTCGGTACCCGATGATAAGTGGGAAACCGAAAAATGAACTCAGCGGCACCCTTGTGATGAGGTGAGAAAATGAACTTGGTGGATGGAGTCACCGAGGTTTGGGGTTTAAGGGAGAGCAGATTCTGAACCGTTTTGCTCTAGGACCTACTGTTCCTGTTATGGCCGGTTAATCGCAAAATGAACTCGGTGGCATAGGGCGCACTCGCGGATACGAATCCCGACCCGTTTCGCTCCAGGACTCACGGTTTCTGAGTTATGAACGCTGGTCTGCACTTCCTCGAGATGTTGCGCAGGGTCGATTGAAAAACGTTTCATATATAAAGCAAATGCCGCTTATACATGACTTAGATTCTAACCCGCAACTCGAAAATATATTCCGAGACTCAATACCGGTATGGCTAACCCGATCCACGTGGTTACCATCCCGAAGAGTGAACTCCCCCCCCCCCCCATTCTGCAGCTGCTCGACCCTACAACTGAGGCGAAGATTTTGAGCCGGGAGGAGGCATTGGCTGCGTTCGCTGCAGTTGAATCGAAGATAGAATGAGCGAGGTTTCTGGAGCGTGTGTACAGGTCGAAAAAGCGGAGTGAGAAGAGATACCGGATTGGTTCACCCTATCGTCGCAGGTGCCGGAGCAAAGTGGCAACTCCAATAATCACCCCGATATCACTCCACCCAGCTACTGGGGTGAAGATCTTACCTAAGGAGGAGGCATTCGCTGCTATAGCTGCAGAGAAAGCAAATATAGAGCTGTCGAGGAATCTGAAGCATATGTACAGGTTGAAGATGCGCGCTGAGGAAAAATATTGGGATAATTTCCGACAATTTCTGTGGAAATGGGCAAAGTAGTAACTTCCCTTACTCCGATACGGATCGAGTGGGGGGTGGGCCAACTTGTCAAAAATGTTGGTACTCGATTTCCGAGGAGGGTCACGTGTAGTGTACATCCTGGTGAACCCGCAGCTCAAACTGTTTTCTCTAGGACCAACGGTTCCCGAGTAATGATCGGTTAAGTCGAAACATGGGGGCAGCCAACTTTCCCAAAATGACGGTACCCGACTTTTGAGAGGCCCACACGTAGGATGCGACCTGGGGATGCTAAACCCCGACACGTTTCGTTCTAGTACCAACGGCTTCCGAATCATTGGGGTGGCCAACTCGCCAAAACTCGAGTACCCGATTGCTGAGGTGGTCCACACGTAGGGCACGGTCTGAGGATGCTAAGTCCCGAACCGTTTCGCTCTAGGACTGACGGTTCACGAGATATTGGGGTGGGCCAACTACAGAACTCGAATTTGGGGTTGGCCATCAGTTAGCTGGGACCCCCGGTGGGGTTCTCAAAAGGGTGCCTAAATTTCGATCCATTTTGCTGTAGGACCAACGGTTCCCTAGTTATGGGCACTCAAAATAATTTCGGAAATCGAAACTGAAACCCAAAAATAGCGGCCTTTAATATTGAACACCCTAAAATGGAGACCTTCAATATGGAACACCCCAAAATGGCGGCATTTCCGCACTCTTCAATATGGAGGCACTTCCGGTTCCTTTAAAGACCGGAAGAGACCTCAATCAAAATGGTGTCACTTCCGGTTTCGCTTCCGGTTCTAATGGGAGCAGCCATCTTGGAAAAAAGGCGGCACTTCCGGTTTACATGGGGGCGACCATCTAGGCCCAAAGGTATTTTCCTACTGCTGGTGTTCTTTAATTTATTGCAGTTTCCTTAGTAAAAGCTAGCGAGGGGGTAATACTATTAAGAAATGTCAGCATCAGCAGGAATAAATTTCAGCAGGAATAAGTGAAAAGCTGTCTTCATTATAACGTTTGTAATATTTAATGAGTGGAAATTACTGCAGAAGTTTCTTGTCTATTGAGTTAAGCACAATATCACAAAAGTACGTGGAGACTTGGCTTCCCATCAGTACACCATTACCTGTTAAAAAATCCTATTATTATACGTGAAAAACGTAGTTTCAAAAATGATCCGAATAGCACGCGTAAGCAGTTCTTCGTTCCAGCCCATTTCCTGAAGCATGGGAGGGGGGAGGGGCAGACCTGAGCTTAGCACAGACTTCCTCAATTATAAATTCCTGATCAAGTGACGGGAACATATTTTCAAAGTCAAATGAGACGAATTCGTAACCAGTGATTATTCTGTGAAGAATATGAACCCAAAATGGTTGAATTAGTCTTTGAGCAAAAAATTACTACAGTAACTAGACCAAGTAATTAGAAATGGTAAACTAACTGAATCTTGTATTGATCACATCCTCTAAAAAAAAAATATGAAAAGTAAAGGGATGAATATTTTTAGTAAAATTGCTGACCATTATTTCATTTCACTTATTTTTGGGTCCAGAGATTATTTTAATGATCAGTTAGATGAACAAAAAAACAGTTTCAAGTATAATAACAAAAAGATTATTCAAAAGTTAAATTCAATTGACTTGGATTTCTTGTCTGGTATAAATAATCCAGATGATATGTAGAATGAAATTGAAAGTAAAATGAATATTATTTATACTGTAAATTAAGATTATTTTATAAATAAGCCCCTAAAAGTGACGCCATATTATAAACCATGGATTTCATCTGCTACAACTTCTTTAATTGAAGAAAAATAAGCTATGGAGAAAAATTACAAAGTCAAAGGTTGTTAATAAGAAAGAACTTGAAAACTATAAAAATATTAAAAGAGAAACTGCCCGCAGTTTGCGTCGCAATAAAAAAGCTTATTATAGTAAGTTGATTGATGAAAATAGTCATGACAGCAAACATATGTGAAAGACAATAAATGAGCCTAACTGGTAACTAAAAAGACAATACTGACGAGAAAATTTAAAAAAATTTCAGAAACAACGATCTTAAATTTGTTTGTAATAACTTTAATCAAAATTTCGCCAAACAAGCAAGTAATTTAAAAAATAAGAAAAATCGACCAAGTTCTAGCCAAAACTTCACAAGTCCTGATATTAACGTTAACAATACTATGTTTGTTTGCTCCGCCGAAGAAAATGATATTTTGAAAATTATTGCTGATATGAAGACTTCGGGAGTATTAGGTTTAGATGGTTTTTACATGGACAACTTTAAGAAATCAGCATGTAATAGTGCTAAATTTATTTGAAAATTGATTAATTGTATAATGCATACAGAAGTTTGGCGTCAGAAATTAAAGACACAAAATATTAGACCAGTTTATAAGAAAGGTGCGAAAACAAACTATGATAATTACTGACCTATTGTGATTTTACCAGCAATAAACAAAATCATTGAAACATTTTTTGCAAATATCATGAATTTTCTCGTGAAGAACAAAATTTTAAGTAAAAACAATTTGGATTTCAGAAGGTAAAAGGCACTATTGAGCACTTAGCTTAGTAAATAATATTGTTGCGAGTGCATTAAATAAGGGAAAATTTCCAAGTATTATACTTGTTGACCTGCAAAAAGCCTTTGATACCATAAATCGGGATATTTTAGTATATAAACTTGCAGCATGTGGACCTAGAGGCAAAATTAACAACATCTTACAAAATTATTTATCAGGAAGGACGACTTTCACTAGGATAAATTATACACTTAGTGACATATTGGAGTGTAATGACGGTGTCCCACAGGGATCAGTTCTTGGACCATTACTTTTTTTAATTTATATCAATGAGAGTGAGCTTAACATAAAAAATATTATCTTATTTGCTGATGATATTTTTCTGTATGCTGTTGATTACAACTACGAAAAAATGTTTAAACAACTGCAGACAGATTTCAATGAAATACAACTGTGGTGCTAGCAAAATGATGTTTTTATAAGTGAGGACAAGACTGTCCTACTAAACATTGTGTTACCGCATACAAAAAAAAACAATTCCTAAACAAATTTGTTTGTACAAAAATTCCTTTCATTTGGATGATTACACCTATTTAAAAATGTAAACAATGCAAAATGCCTAGGGGGGGGGGGGGATTGAGGCTTAATGGCGCGTCGACAACTTGGTCATTAGCGACAACCTTAGTCACAGTGCAGGCCTCAAATATCGATGAAAATTGGAAACATGAATCACACGATGAATCACTATTAAAAAAAAACTTGAACTACTATTACCAAAACTTTACTCACTACGTAGCATACTTAACTTTAAAAATAAAAAACAAATTTATGATGCCTGGGTTGAATCATACTTAAGATATGGGTTAGAAATCTATGGAAATGCCAGCAAATCTCTACTAGTACGTTTGCAAAGGATTCAAACCAAAATTATTCGTGTTTTATTCCAGCCAAATAAAAGCATGAAAACAAAAACTCTTCTTTTTTAACCACAAAATTTTAAACATCCTTAGTTTAAGAAATTATGCTATTGTATTAAAATACTATTTTGAAACTGACAATATACATCATAATATTATATCAAAGTCAGCATTACGTTTTAAAAGACTGAAATTGCCAATCTGGAGAAATAATTACGAAAAAATGAAAGAAAAAATTTTAAACAAATTTATACAATGAACATCCTTCTACCTGTCATAACATTAAATCCTATAATGAATTAAAACTTAGACTAAAAAATTTCCTCATTAAAAAACAACAAAATATTTAATTAGAATATAAATTGGAAATATGTAGAAAAATCGTTACTATGTAGGCACTTGTTGTGTGCATTATTATTATTATTATTATATCTTTTTCTTTTGTTTTATTTTAATCTTAGTGTTGTGTTAGGCAAAATAATAATTATTACGATTTTTAAAAACTGTTGCTATTGTAAGTACATATAAGCACTTGTGCTTCGTACTTTCTTATTGAATTAAATTTAAAAATAAAAAATATAAAAAAATATAAAATTGCGCCCTTTCCAAGACGCTAATACTTTCAATGCGTTTAGGACAGTGTGCGCTCCCTCCGCCAAAAATTTCAGAATAGGTGCCAAGTTTTTTGCCAATTCAATGTTAGGGGCATGCTTCCTATTCGTAATAATCCTCAGAGGAAAACCCAGCTTAGGAGTTTTCATCTGGGCAAAAATACAAGGGGGGCTAATTATAATTTAGTAAAAGCCTGATATCTATAGAGAGAGAAGCACTTACGCGTTATAATTTAGTAAAAGAAGTTACTTACAACCCCATCAGTGCACTGCTAAGATAAAAAAATTCTTTGCTGAGTTTATTTCCGAGAAAAAACTTGCACCAGAATTGCTGGAACGTTTTAAAACAGCTGACCATTGCCCCCCTGCATATTTCCCCAGATCAAAACCCATAAGCCAGGTTTTCCTCTAAGGATTATTACGAATGGTAAGCATGCCCCTAACATTGAATTGGCAAAAATGTTGGCACCTATTCTTAAATTTTTGGCGGATGGAGAGCACACCGTCCCAAATGCACTGAAAATTATTAGTGCCTTGGAAGGGGCGCATGTAATCGCTGGTTTTGAATTCGTCTCATTTGATAATGAAAAGATGTTCCCGTCGCTTGATCAGTAACTTATTATTGAGGAAGTCTATGCAAAGCTCAGATTGTTTCCCCTCCGTCCCAAGCTTCAGGATATGGGCTAGGACGAGAGTCATATTCGGGTCATTTTTGAAACCACGTTTTTCATGTATGATAATAGGTTTTTTAACAGGTTAATAGTGTCCAGATGGGGAGCCCACTCTCCATGTACTTTTGTGATATTGTGCACCAATTTTCACTCATAAATATTACAAACGTTTCATTGATGACAGCTTTTCACTTATTCCTTCAGCCATCAAAACTGATGTACTAAAATTTCTTAACAGTGTATTACCCCCTCGCTAGCTTTTACTATGGAAACTTCAATAAATCAAGCTATATCGTTCCTTGACATTGCAGCGATTATTAATAATAGAATCGAATTCATACACTATAGAAAACCCATTCAGTCGACTAGAGCATTAAATTTTCACTCATCTGTGGACTCCCACTGCGAAAGTAACGTCATCCTCAATGAAATGAAACACATTGTTTCGCAGACTAGCAATTGTCATCTTTTAGAGGCTGAATTCAAATATACCATGTAAAAGTATTTGGATAACGGGTTCCCCCTCGGATACATTGATCATCTTATCATTAAAACGTTGAAACCTAAAAAATTCCCCTTCCTCCCCCCACAAAAAAATTATGTCACTCTGCCTTACATATAGTGCATTTCAGAAGTACTGAATAAAAAACTAGTAGCACATGACATCAGGCTAGTGTCTGAAACTCACCTAAACCTGATGCAGCTTACTAGGCAAAACAGAAATAATAACAAAGCAGACGACGCTTTGACCACCCGCAATACTGTATACAGAATCCCGTGTGGGAGAATATTTTCCTCCATAAACAAACTTCAGCTTAATAAAAATTTACGACATAACCACTCCTGCAAAGTTGTGGACCAGGCCTGAAGTTCACGTGCCTTTTTGAATTTGCATATACCAAGTCTTTCTTGCTTGGTTCACCAAGTGGAAGGACAGGGTTTCTGCTCCGCATTGCTTGCTTGCCTTGTTTGAAAGGAAGCATTACAAGGTTTTTATTTTTTATATTTTACGTTTTAATTTGTATGGATTTGTTGTAGGGATGAATCGGCTGTGAATTTCCATGTAATTTCAGTTTAAAAAAAACTCCTGATGACGGAGAATGTTTTCTTCGAAACGTCGTGTCTTGTTTTTGTGCACATTTCAGACTTTTACTAAATTATAACAACGACTGGTGGCGTGAAAAGAGGCTACAAGGATGAACGAAGATTGAGCTGATGTATCTGACAGGCTGCTGATATTTGCGATGACGACAGGTGAGAGACGGCGTGAGTGGTATTCTTGTCACCATGATGGTACGGAGTCCACGGTATGGAGTGAAGGTGGCTGCCAATGTTACCAATGACGATAGGTGGTCTGAAGGGAGAAGAGGATGGTGAAGGTAGGTGGAGTTGAGTTAACTGACAGGCTGCTAACGTTCGCTATGACGACAGGGGAGAGACGGCACGAACGGTGTTCTTGCCATCTTGACGGTGCGGAGCGAAGGCTGAGATGACAGACTGCCGACACTTCCAACGACGACAGGTGACCTGAAGAAAGACGATAAGGGTAAACGAAAATAGCAAGAGTGTGCATCGGTACCGGATGGGGGAGTTGTTACGCTGTCTGTCGAGAATGAGAGGCTGGGAGAGATGATACTTGCAAAGGACTACACCTGAAGATGTTGTAGCAATCTCTAGAAGAGAGGTGACGGCAAAGGCCGTGACGGCCACTTGCTTTTCGCGGTGGTCACGGATGCTGCCGACAGCACATGAGCCTGGTCTGTTGGGGAATTTCAGACGACACGGCAAGAAGCGTGACAGGTGACAGGCCAAGAGGAGCTGCAGAAGAAGATAGCTGCAATGATGGTTCTAGAGGAGCTGCAGATGTAGGTCTAGAGGAGCTTCAGACGAAGGTTGTGGAAGAGCTGCAGACGAAATGTTCAAGGAGGATGGCGACGAATCCCCGGGCCAACTGCAAGGGACTTGAGACGTAGTGGAGTATCAATAGAAGTTCTACTGTTAGGCGATGAAAGGGCGGACGAAAGGCACGGTGAGCAACAACCAGCAGACGAGGATGGCATCTGCTGGAAGAAGAGGCCACGTCAGGCGAGGATATCGGTCAGTAAGCCCAAATGCATGGGTGATCGAGGCGTTGAGGACAACAGGCGGCCAAAGGGCGATAGGCATGCGAAGGTTCACAGATTGGCAATGGGTCCGACAGGCCGGGAAGTGGAGATAGTGGCCCAGTGACAGTGACAGGATGAACAGGCGACAGGCAGGGCGAAGTAGTGGTCTAGTGGGAGGGAGCCCATTTTGGAGCACCTTTGGATCGTGCCATTGGTGTCGCTGGACCGACGACGGGTGAAGGACGACAGTTAGCAAAGGGTTGAAGTCGACAAAGGGAAAAATAACAATGTGTCCACGCAGTGGAGCTGTTAGAAAAGAAAAGATGACATCACATCGCGTCTTAGTGCTTTCTTATGAAGGGTGTGCAGACACATGCGGACTGGGTTACCGAGCTGGCCGGCTCTAAACAACCTAAAATACCTAGGGAAAGACGCATTCAGAACAAGAATGCTAAAATTTACTGATTGAGTCATGCCATAATACGACACTGCGAAGTAAATTTTTCAGAAAAAATGTGAAAATAAATATTTCTCCTGAAGCCATAAATGCCTGTGATTCACTGTAATAAGCTTCAACTACCATATGCCCTCTTGGGGAGCAATGAGCACGACTCCAGCCCCTTAGCTGGCTTTGTTTTACCCACTCCAACGTTATCGCTTGCTTATGTCACTGCGTACCATCCTCAGGGGGAGGTGGAGCACTCCAAGGGAAAATATATAAACACCGATTGAAACATCTTACAACATGGCCATTTTTAACTGTAAAATCTCGTTGATGATCAAGTTTTTTTTGTGGTGGATTAGGTCGACTTTTTCACTTTTTAGTGATTTGCCCAAGAAGGGTTGGTCCTATTTACAAGTGATTAGCATCTTACATGGCTCGCTAAAAAACTCTGAGAATTGTGTACTTAAACGTCAAAATCCGTCAAGATAGGCCAAAGTTACAACAAATAACGTGTTTCACTCTAAATTTACAGCTGGTTGCTAGCACTCTTGTGAGATGGGAACAAGTTTTCTATTTTTCCTAGGTACCTCAGGAAAGCCATCCATCGTTGTGGGGCCAGCTGGAACTTTCAGTGAAAAGCTAGGTTCAAACATTTGTCCTAACATAATTATAGTATTTGCTTCCATGTAGAAAAACAGGTTACTTCGTTTTAATGTAAATATTGACATCCATGAACTTGGTTTGAATCTACAGTTTCTTTACAATATCCAGTATACATCAGTTGTGAACTTTTGTTTGTTTATTAACTCTTTTTCTCCTCCCCATTCCAAGTGACATTAAACTTGAGTTTATTTATCCCAATAGACTGGTTAAAAGATGAAAGTTTTAACTTTTTTCAAGCTTATACAAACGCATGCGCCTTCTATCCAAAAAGTAGATACTCCTAAAATCCATGTTATACATTTTACCTCAAGGATGAAGCCCTGAGGACCAACGGCAACGAATGTTGTTAAAATGTACGAAAATTAAATTACAATTTTTTGCAACTGTGATAATAACTATGTACTCCAGCACCGATTTTGATGTTAACAGTTGTGCATATGCTCTAATGTATTAGCTTTCATTACTGACCATGTTTAAAGAACTCCAAGCTGTAGTTTGGTTTTCAAGTTAAAAAATCATCAGACAATGTAACGTAAACACCGTGTCGCAATTTTGTACCCTTAATTCTTGTGTGCTACGACATTTTTTTTAATTTGAAAGCGTGGATTTCGTAACACATACGCAGAGTTCATTTGTGTAAAGTTTCTGAATCGTTAGCCTTAATATTAATATTCGACTGATTAACTTGTATTACTGCGCCCATGTGTTTGGAAATTTCAGTTGTCCACTATGTTAGCGAGAAGCTAATGAAATGACTGGCTCTCGATAGGATTGTAGAATCCTGGCAAGTCAGGGCACAGAAACTGACAGGTTCGCGATATGTTATTTCTTTATTTCTTTAAGCAGTTTAGAAATGTTGTCATGTTCTAAGAAGCTTACCTACAGGTCAGTGCAAGGTCCGTGTTGGCTGTAGATTAAAAAGGAGAGGGCAATTTGCCTCCTAACGCAGTTTGAAACCTGGACGCTTAAAATTTCAGACTAGCCAACTTGAGAGTACGTCACGTCTGTGCGATGCGTCTGCTATCGCGTTTATAATATAGTTCCTCCGCAGATTAGTTGCGCAGTGGCATTATAACGCTCATCCGTACGAACATGGCGACAGTAAGCTCACCTAAGAACTACTACGAGCAATATCGTAAAGGTAAACCCTTTACCAGCGTACAAAGAACAAACAGTGATGAATGTTTATAGTACTTTAAAATGGAAGCACCTTGACATGAATGTGGACGACATCGTAGATATGACTGCCGAATTTACTGGTGTTACAGCAAGTAGTATGTACCGTACGAAGAAGGAATATCGTGACTGCGACGGCAAGTTTTCAACTCCCGGGAAGACTAAGCCAAACGCTATTGGTAAGAGAACAAGACTGAAAATCTATGACAAATTCAGCAATTCGTAAGAAATTACATTATGTTCTTTCGTGCCAACGATCCCCCATCTGTAAAAAGGTATGTGATGCAATCAATGAAGACGCGACCCTCCCTAATTTCACTAGCCGTACGATGCAGCGCATAATGCACGACCTTGGATTTGTTTACAAAAATGATTGCGGAATTCAATGTTGATTGAACGGGATGACATTGTTTTGTGGCGGCTTCGTTATCATAATGATTGAAGTCCTCTTTCCAGTAAAAACTAAAACTATTAATTTCTCCGTTTCTATTCAATATATTTCGACCAAACTTGGCCAGATAGTAGATAGCAACATTTCCCAACTTTATACCAACTTTTATGAAATTCCGTGTGAGAGTAAAAGTAGCGAGCCAACTGTAAATTTGAAAACTGTTCACTTGTTGTTGTTGTTCTTGTTCTTGTGTGACACGGTTTCAGAAAAAAAAACTACTGCACCTAAAATCTGAAACATGATCTAAGCCAGAAATTTCCCTGGGCTTCATCTTCAGAGATTCCACTTTTTTGATTGGTCCATCCCATTCCGGAGTTACGGGTCCCTGAAAGATCATTTTGATTGTTTACAATGTTTTAACCATTGTAATTAGGGAACAATGCTACTCAGCAAACTCCAGATCCATTCTTCGTGCACGTGTTCTTTCATTGCTAAAAAGTTGATTGTTGAAAGACAAAATGAAAGTAGTTGATGTAGCAGGTCTGGTGTTGGGGCGCATGGCGTGTTGTCAAGGCCTCAAATAAATCAGTGACCGAAAGTAGAGCCTTAGGGCCTTAGGGCTTCGGGCAGATGACCAGGAGTGATTACCGCTTGTTAAACCCTTTACCCTTTTGAAAGTAGCGTAATTATAGTTATTGTAATTTTGGATGGGGCATACGGCTGTGGGCCATGGATCCCAATAAATACTCGTGAAAGTAGCGTAAAGCGTGAAGTATCTTGGAGTGATACTCGACTTAGCTTTGACAGGTCGCAGCATGTGCTGCGGCTCAACATGAAGTTGCAGTCGCGTGTTGCCGTGCTGAAGGCACTGTTTGTGGGCAAACACATCACTAGGCGCTTTAACGGTCGTATGTGCGTTCGACTATGGACTACCACTTGCCGTTCATGGTGCGTGCACGGCGACAGCTTGCAACGTTGCGGGTTACGGTAAATGTGTACCTGCGACTGGTGTCTGAATGCTTAGCCTACACTCCAGTCCAAGCGCTGTGGGTGGAGTGCAATGAGCCACCTGTGGAGTACAGAGCTAAAAAGCTGCTGGTGGCTCTGTGTCTCCGTAATTTCAGTCGTGGACCGCAGGAACCTGTGGGGAGCATTTTAACAGATTTTGATCAGCTGACTGAAAGGGCAGGGAGCCTGTTGGGTGAGGCAGGTTCTGGGGTCACTCTGCTGCGTCACGTGATGGATGTTCCCTCACCTGTACCCTGTTCCATCCTACACAGTCCATGGGTGTGGTGGCTGGGTTTGCAAAGTGTGTTTGAGTGTGTTGGCACTGAGTGTGCGGTTTTCTGTGATGCCTCCTACCGGTCAGCAGAGTAGACTGGGCGTGATCGGCGTGGTCGTTCCGTCACAGAAATTGGAGGTTAAGCGGTTCGTTTCTGCAGTCACCTCCAGCACACTGTGCGTGCTGCTAGCGATCTCCATTGCTTTGGATGTGATGCTTCCATCATTCACGGTGTAGACAGACTCGCTCGAAAATTTGGATAGCATCCTGTGCTGGCCGAGTAGAACTGAAGTAAATCAGGGGGCATAATGGGAACGTGGGGAATGTCCAAGCGGATGGGCTTGCACGAGAGGCAGCGCAGAAGCAAGGTGCAGAGGTCACTGCACAGTTACCAGTGCGTATGCGTCGGGCTGCGCGTTGGACACTCTTTGCTGCATGCTCACCAATTTCATTTCGGTTGGGTGGGTTCACTGTTATGTTCGGCGTCTCTTGTTGAGGAGTCCCCAGAACATGTGTTGCTACATTGTGCCAAATATGCGGTGGCGCTAACGTGTCTGGTGTCTTGGTTGGGTGATCAGTCAACGCTCCCGAAGGTGCTGTCCCTGTTTGTAGGCATGGGCCCAGTTGCTAAGCTGCGAGCAGTGGTGGGGTTCTGTAGGCGTAGCTTGTCTGTGTGTGATACAAGCAGAGTGCGTGCAGGTTGCTAGTCTGCCCTACCCTCATCCGGCTTGTCCTGGGCGGTTTCGTCGTCATCTGGTGGTGTCTGCTAGCATCGTGATGGCGTGAAGAATGTGGTCCGCTGGAACTCTCCCTAAATGGGAATGAAAAAGTGGACCCGGGTGCATGGTGCGCGGTGTGTTTGTGCACAGCGGAGCGGTGTATGCTACATTAGTCCACTGGGAGTGAGCGCATCTTGTGCACAGTGGGGAGTGCTGCGGTGGTGCTGCAATGGTGCTATTGAATGGATTCCCAGAAGAGAGTGCCGTGCGTCGATGTGGTGACATGTGTGGTGACCATGAAGTGCAGTGTTATGTGTGGGGTGGTTGTTAGGGTTGTTATGGTGTACGGTAAATTTTCCGGGTGTAAGTAAGAAGTATCTGTATTGTTGTTTGTAAGGGCAGAGAGCGTGCGGCTGCGGGCCAGGGTTCTTAATAATTCATTGTGAAAGAAACCGTGTTTCAGCTAAACGCATATAGATTTAAACCAAACTAAGCCACTTTGTTGATTTCGAAATTGGCAGCTAAAAACTATATAATGGCGTATTTATTTCGTAAATGCAGACTTTCAGAGTTGAGTTGAATTGTTTCAAAGTGGCCAGCAACAATCCATGCATAAACCTTTGTAGCACGACACCATAACCGTACAAAACCGTTGTAACCGATAATATAGGCGCAACTTGGAAAACAGCAATTGTGGTTCCTATCTTCAAAAAGGGAAATCCTAAAAACCCTGGAAACTACAGACCCATTTCTTTAACATCAGTGCCTTGCAAGTTAATGGAAGTAATTATATGAACGAAAATGGTGCAACACATCAATACACATAACATTATCCTTAACGACCAATTTGGTTTCCTCCCTGGTCGGTCTACGGTGCTCCAGCTGCTTATTGCACTCGACAAATGGTCTGAGGCACTACTTCATGGAATCCAAACGGACATCACACTTTTTGATTTTAAAAATGCTTTCGAATCTGTAGTACAATCGAAATTAATCTATAAATTAAAAGAATATGGTTTTGACGACAAATTGTTTTTTTTTTGATCCAGGCTTTCATCACTGGCAGAACTCAACGCGTGATAATTAAACAAATAACTCTCGGAAGCTACATCAGTTGTCAGTGGTGTCCCACAGGGATCCGTCCTTGAACCATTGTTATTTGTCCTTTAAACGATTTAACTTGCCCTGAATCCTCCGTCTCCCAAGAAAAATTTGCAGATGATTTGAAACTGCATGCACCAGTCGTTACTGTTGATGACTGTTTTAAAATACAAAAGAGCATTGACTCAATCTTTGACTGGTCTACAAATTGGCAGCTTTCCCTTTCACTTGATAAATGTCAAATCTTCTCATTAGGAACTGTGATGGTCCCCTTTAACTATTGCCTTGAAAATACAAATCTTAAAGCTGCTTCAAATTGTTTCAAGGATTTTGGTGTTTGGTTTCAAGCTGACCTGAAATTCACCACATATCGTAAGTATATTGCGTCTTTGGCAAATCGTCCGGCTGCAAACGTCCAGTGGTGCTTTGTGTCAGGGAATTCCGAGACAAAGCTTTGGGCTTATAAGGTTTACGTACGCCTACTACTGGAGTACGCTAACCAGGTCTGGTCGCCACGACTGTTGAAGGATATTGTCAAGATCGAATCGATCCAGAGGAGATTTACAAAACATTTACCTGGACTTAGTAAGAAACAATATCAACAGTGCCTAAGTGCTTTAAACTTGGACATTCTAGAATGTCGACACCTGAAGGCTGACTTAATCCTTACATATAAAATTATACATTGTTTGCTACCTATTGATCGACCTTTATTCGATGTTTGCACTAACCCCAGAACTCGAGGAAACCATCTGATGATAATTAACCAGGGGTTTAACTTGAACTGTAGGAGATCGATCCTTCGTCGCTTTAAGAGTGATCACTGCTTTGAATTCGTTGAGCGACGATATTGTCTCGGCCCCATCGGTTTACATTTTTCGGAAACTACTAAACAAGTGCGATCTGAAGGCGCACCTACTTTGTCCGGAAAACTGTCCGTAACATTTTATTAAAATTTTAAACCCATAAATCTTAAACTCGACGAGCGGGCCGTGTCAGTCTGGCTCAGCGGTAGGACCTTGGCCTTTGATTTCAAAAAGTCGTGAGTTCGATTCCCCGCTCAGGCAGTCTGACATATAAGTCCAAAAGAGAACGTAAATAGGTTTGCATCCGTATTTAGCTAGCGAGTATACTCTGCATATGAAAACGTATAAAATAAGTGTATGATTTTAAAGTTTATATATATATATATATATATATATATATATATATATATATATAAACCTTGGTAAGCTGTTAGTGGTCTTTCCTGGATCCTTGCATTTCCATTTTGTTTTTTAGCTGGAGCAAATAAACATTTTTATTAAACCGTACAAAAGGTACACGGATTACTAACAATAACGTCAAGTGTGCCGTAAAAAAAGGGGTTATATAATTTAATTTTCACTTTACTTGATAAAATGTAGACGGATAAAATTTGAATGATTTTTAATTGAAATAATCAAATGTACAATTGAGAAAATAGCATCTGTTTAAGTACTGTTGTGCTTTTAGCAATCATATATTTAAAACGTAAAGCACAACAGCACTTAAACAGATGCAATTTTCTCAATTGTACATTTGATTATTTCAATTCAAAATCATACAAATTTTATCCGTGTACATTTTAACAAGTAAAGTGAAAATTCAGTCGTATAACCACCTTTTTTACGGAACACTTGACGTTTTTGTTAGTAATTTACGTGCGATCAAAAAATTAGTAGGGGGAAGAAACCTGTTTACTATTTGGACGCGACGTGGCTTAACGCTGGGCATACAAAATCCCGTGTGTGGCAAGACACAACTGTAAAATGCAAGCGAGACGCGTTTTTAAATGGATTAACAATCGGACTGACGCAGGCGACCGGTAAAGGCAGCAGACTGATTGTTGTTCACGCAGGAAACGAAGATAATATGCTGGACTTGTATTTCGTGCTAAAAAAGGAACTGGTGATTATCACGAGGAAGTTGATGGTCCGCGTTTGAAAAGTGGTTCAAGGAACAATTGCTACAAAACATCAAACCTAACAGCACCATTGTAATCGACAATACTCCATACCACACTGTAAAGACGGAAAAAATCCCAAACACGTCGGCAAGAAAACCAGATATTCAAGCATGGCTAACAAGCAAAAAGATTAAATGGGAAGCCAACATGATCATTCTTGTGCTTCTTGTGTTGGTCAACAAAGTAAAGTATTTGTATGAACATTTTAAGGCTGATATTTGCGCTAAAGAACATGGTCACTCTATCATGCGTTTGCCTCCAACTGTTGTGAACCCTTTCCAATTAAAATGATGTGGGCTCAAATAAAATGTTTTGTATCGGCAGAAAACCGTTCATTCCAGATTCCAGATGTGGAAAAGCTAACTGACAATGCCATACAACGAGTCACTCCAGAAAACTGGGCAGCCTGTATGAAAAGATGTGGAAGATGGATGCCCTGTGTAACTGCGGTAGCACTGATTCCGAGGATGGTAGCCTAAGCGGTATTGAAGACCAACTATAAACATTCCTCATCCAATTTGCTTCTGTACCAAAACAGCCTTTTTCATGGCTACCAAATAGAGAAGAGAGAAGCTGATTTCCAGCTGTGTTTACTTGTAAATAAAATGGTTATTTTTTTTATTTCAGCTCGAAAAAAAAAATCCTCCGCAAATATAATTGCGTCCATTAACAGTTATTTGCACTCTAAAAATTAAAAACCGCGAGGGGATTTTTGAAAAGCAAACTCTTAGTAGCTGTCTCTCTTTTTTTGTCTTGGGGCTGGTGGATGGGGTAGTTTAAGAAATGAAAACGAAAAAGAAAGGGAAAAGAGTAAAAAATATTAAAGGAGGCAGAAAGAGTCCTCTTTATCTTTCAACCCCCCCCCCCCCCTACCGTCATGTCGCATACTTATTTTCTAATAAGAATTCCAAATAAACGCTTTGCGGATTGGTCACACCCGGCTTACTCACTGTTTCCTTTTGCGGGGGGTTGACCCTCCTGAATGTTCTTGGTGTCGGCGGCCACTTACGGTCCGGCACTTACTTGTTGATTGTCGCCATCTTGATGGTGTTCGTCGTCGGTTCCATCTTCCGCATGACATTGCGCGTCAATTGGGCGATAAGTCTGTCCTCCTGTCCGGTGTTTTTCAATTTTTGCGGGAGGTACAGATGTATGACAAGATTTAGATTAGGGGTTTGAATAACATCTCTGTAATGTGTGGTGCAGTGGCAACCCGGACCACTGCACTGTGACTGAGGTTGGCGCTAATGACCAAGTTGTCGACGCGCCATTAAGCCTCAATCCCCCCCCCCCTAAACGCTTTTATTGTATCGTTTTCAAGAATCGTTGCTTTAGGTTTTTTTCTACAAAATTCATATGGCAACCCTAATAATTCTTTTGACCAGGGCTAGACGTGGGGGGGGGGGGGGAAGAATATCATGGGCTAACAGGGGCGTATTTAGACAAAAAAGTGTTTGGTACACTTTTTCATTTCTCATAATTTAAAGAATTTTAGTTTCTCTCCTATAATATCTTTTTTTGGAGGTGGGTGGATGGGCAGGGCAACAAGTGTTTAGTTGTAGGTTATAAGAATTTTTCGCCAGACTGGCGCTTTATAATTTACTTTTTG
The DNA here is from genome assembly GCA_023313725.1 of Lithobius niger. Taxonomy (NCBI): domain Eukaryota; kingdom Metazoa; phylum Arthropoda; class Chilopoda; order Lithobiomorpha; family Lithobiidae; genus Lithobius; species Lithobius niger. Next base: position 156,696 of record JAHWFP010257990.1, on the reverse strand, counting down.
CTAAACAATGACTTAATTTTAAACAGTTCGTAGTTTTTTTTTTGGGGGGGGGGGTGTGGAAGGGGGGAGAGTAATAAGTAAAGAACTGAAAAGCAGCACATGCTCCGTAGAGAAGCACGCTCTCTGAACAGAATTACAGATAGCATTGCAGCGAAGCCAAAATCTGCCCCTGCGTGGGGATACGTTCTAGCAGGAGCGGAGACTAGCTCTCAAGGTGGCCTGTATTTTATTTTAGGGTGAGGAGGGACTTCTGCGGGATGGTTGGCTTCCACGAGGCCACGGCTTAACCCAAAATGGGGGAACCAGACTGTTGGTCGTGCTTATTTTCTTATGGAAACATTAGGGACTCATCGGCAAAGTTTAAAAAAAAAACGTTCAACTTTATTTGCACGACATTGGTGGAGTTATAACCTTGAACTCTGGACTCGTAGTTAAGCAAGTTATGTTTGAAATCCTGTAGTTATTTCCATCAAATGGCAAATATTAGGTTTTAAATCCTGTTAAATTAATGTTTGCTACTTGTATGATGGCAGCTTTAAGTCTGAAATCTTCAAAATTCGTGTTTTATCATTTTGTATAAATTAACTGAAACACTCTGTGAGCTGTTTTTTTTTTATTGTCTTTAGAACTGTAGCGGATTCGGTACTTAATGAAGGACATTTTGTGTTGAATAAACACTTTGTGTTTTCTCCAATATCAAGTATTGTAAAAAAATTTTAAAAATTAATTTCTTTTAGCCTTAAGTCAGCCGAAGCAATTTAATGCTTGTATGGCTGAGCCGGCTCAATTTTGAATTAGATTAGACTTTTAGATTAGAAGAAATATCTGGTAAAGGGAAGTGCCAACCCGGGTATTCGAACCGGGAAACCTCCGATCATCGTAGGGGCCGAAAGATTATCCAGAATTGGCCAGAATAGTTCCCATAGCCGCTGAAGGAGCATGGTAGCCTCTCACGCTACCCTGGCCGGCAGTCTTGTCGACTTTGCCAAGGTTTCCTTTCCAGGGGTTCGACCAGATCCGCAAACCTCCAGCAACCAGGCTGTGCTCTCTCACAGCTCAGCCACGATAGTAATTTGTTGCTGGAGCAACAGGACTGTCAAGGACCCAAGGGGTCACTGACTGCCAGCCTAAAAAGGGAGCAGAAGTAAAGATAAAACGAAGATAAAAAGCACTAGGGGAAGGTGTAACAAAAAGTAATGAATGGGATTACGAAAGTGCAAAAGTAATAATAAAAGCATGCGTACAAATTAAACGTAACACAAGTTTAAAATAGCATGGCCAAATGAATCGGAATAGGTGGGGTGGGTAGGGTCACGACTGCCTTACCACCAAGGTTAGACCTACCAGGAATACAGATCCGCGATGGCATCGCCAGACGTGTAGGAAGGGCAGGGTAGGGGAAATGGCCAATTGTCTCTCATAATAACTAATTAAGATTTTTTTAAAGAATGTTAAGTATCAACCAACATAATGCGATGTCACTACATTAAACAAGCACGCAAAAAAATATTAATAAAAGCTCCTTAAAAACATCATTAAAAAAGCTAATTAAAACAACCAATGTAATAAACCATAATATTAACATCATTGCAGTTAACTGTAGTGGGCTTAAGACTCAGCTCAGAATAAAAACAATACAGAATAATAGTACTATATTAAAATTATATAAAACAAAAGAGGAACGCAGGCACACAAAAATACTGTTCAGTGAACAGTTGTCAGATTTTAAAAGCAATACACAATTTAAAAAATATGGATATAAATATAATATAAGCTGGACAGCAGCAGTTGGTAGGCTCATTACCCGCTTCGACACAAATATTCTGTTAGGTCGAATTGTAAAAAAAGTTTTTTGAAAACTTACACCCGATGGAGCTGATACAACGTTTGAGGGTAGTCGATTCCACCAATTAACAACACGGTTACAGAAAGAATACTTGTGGCAATCGGACTTGCTTATATTAACCCGTAGTTTCAATGAGTGACCTCTTGTCCGTTCGTAGCCACGGATTGTAAAGTATTGATTTGGGTCGGCATCATATAAGTTGTGGAGGAGTGAGTAGGTCAAGGCAGGATCAATAACTAATCTACGCAATTTAAGTGATGGAAGATTGAGGGCCATTAGGCGTTCCTTATATGACTTATTGCACATGCTAGTGACCTACTTAGTAAAACGTTGCTGTACCGATTCAAGGTGGTCGATATCTTTCAGTAAGTGCGGGGACCAAATTGGCTAGGCGTACTCCAAGATAAGTCGAACACACCTTGAAAACTTTCACAAGCACGAAAACATCCTGTGATTTGAAGCAGCGTCTAATCATAATAGCACGAATTCTGGCAGAGTTCACAATGGCATTTATGTGGTGGGAGACCTTAAGGTCATGAGAAAGAATAATTACCAAATCCTTAACAGTATTGACTTGTGACTTGTGTTGACTGTCATTCAATAAACCTTCACTGGTGGCATTTAGATTGTTCAAGATCAGTGTGAACGTTTTATTTACGGTGTAGGCCTTTATCGGAGTGTGGAGACGCTGCTAACCTGTAATAGTTACAGCGTTTTTATGAGTTATTCTTGACTGTGGCATGTGATACTTAGCTTTGCATGAAAACGTGACGTGTAAAGTCTGGAAACGTCGTAATTTTATAGTTTGAACTGCGCACCTCTCTGGTTACTTCTTCCCAAATTAATCATGGAAACGGCTTCTGCAAAGTGTTTCAACTAAACTGCCCAACCATATACCTAAGTAGACACTTTAGACTTTAGAAGACACCTTTTTGAATTTAATTATTTCGCGATGATAGTTTACGTCAACGTAAAAATATAAAATTGTATTCCTTACCCAAAACTTACATTTAGTTCCTTGATACTTTATGATTACATTATCCGATTTACCATAACACAACGGCTGTTCCTTCGAGCTGTCCCTCTGAGTGCGTGTAAGATTTCTGTCAAAGCCCAACACTGTATTTATTGCTCTAGTTCAGTTTGCTTACCACGCAGTTTCAATAAATGGACTAGTGCTGCAATGCAGCGTGTTTAAGACAGGAAGGTAACAGGGAATAATTTAAGAAAGAGTCGTTAAAATAAGCTTCATGTCCGGTTTAGTGAAGTGCGTCGGACGGTACATTGATTTTTCTTATAATCACACTGTTTATAACTCTGATGAAAATAACTGCCACTTTACAAGCCGGAAGAGTAGGGGTGGATGGGGCTTACGGCACATCGATAGCTAGGTCATTGGCTCTGGAAGAGTCATAAGCTCGAAATCAGGAAATGCATAAAGATATTGTTTCGATCGCACACGCAGCAAGATGACATAATAAAAATTAAGAATGACACTTCTGCGTTGTTTGCAAATAGAAAGCACAATTCTGAGGCATTCCTTTAGTTACATTTTTGTGTTGGTAAATTTAATTATAATAAAAAACCTAAAGACGACGTAACAGAGCCATTTCCAACTCAATGTAGAACTAACTCAAACAAATAAACACTAAAACAAGAATAAAACCAGGATACAAGCTTAAATCCCATCCATCCCCCAACAAAAATTTCAAATCCTCAAAATCTGTGAACTAGAAGGAAGCATGGTTGTAAAACTACTTGTAGGTGGCTTCTGCTTTTTTGTTTGTAAGATCCTACTAATTTGTGTTAATTCACTGCCTACATACTCTTCTCATTCCTCCGTGATTTTAGGATTTGGCCTGCACACTGCTCTTCACTCGTGAACATTTTTATTTTTTATTTTCCTACTAGTGAAAAGCCCGAATATTCGGGCAGAAGTGAGTGTGGTCACAAAACTAGTGGCCTTAATAACTAAGCAGCACGACCAAAGATCGTCTATTCCCCTACTAAGTCATGTATCCTACAAAATCCTTTTTTAACCCTGTCGGCAACCTGCACTACCCCCCCCCCCCCCACCTCTCTGCCCTCCCCCGATCTCGGTCTATTCTGCCTGCGTTAGGTTACGCTAGTCCCTTCTATTCCTGCGTCACCCCACTAACAGATCCTTTTTTTTCCTACTGTCCGCCTCTGTCCTCCGTTATCTCCCCCTCCCCCAACAATCATGGGTCGTAAATATTCCTACTGGGGCCGGGGAAATAACTATGGCGAAGTAATTACAATTAAGCGTCACTACGCGTCAAACGTTTCACCACCACACTGCAGTACAATCTTTCGCCACCCGATTAAAGCAGGAGGAATGCAAACCCTTCTGCAACTCCCCCCCCCCAAAAAAATAAAATACGGGCCCAGCCACGTTGCTCCAGACTCTACTCTGTTACGCAAGCTGGCCGCCAACTCCAACCCCTCCTTTCCACCACGTGGCGCCAACGCAATTATCTGCGGCGGCAATCTTTTTTTTTTTGTTTGCATTTGTCAGAACAGAGGCAAACGAAAAGTACAAACTTGAAGAGCAAACGTGAACCGAATGAGAACAGTGATCAAAGCTAAGCAACCTCACTGGGCCTTATCAAGTGTGTGCGCCATATCAGAGGTGATGGCATTGTACTACTTACCGCACCGAGTGAATTGTACTTGGTCAATAGTTCCTTGAAAACTAAATTTTTCGCCAATTTTCGTTGATGCGGGTCATGAACCAGCCAAGAATGGCTCGTTTCGTTATACTATCACAACAACGTCTTGGATATTAACAGTGCAAATCGTTATTGTAAAAATGTCCAGATCCCCAAATGCTCATCATCGCGTCCTCAATTTTCTTTGATGCGGGCCATGAACCCAGCCATGAATGGCTCGTTATATATGACAACAATGTCTCGGTTACTAACAATGCAAATCGTTATTGTACAAATATGTTTGACGATGGTTCGCAAACAATGCGCTAATACTGCCCTTTATTCCAACAATGCCGCAGAGGTATTTGTCCATACGATGCCCAAATACTCCTCATCGCTTTGCTCCCCGCTAGCAAATTATGATGTTAGATAATAAACAAATTAACATATTGTCGCAACGATTGTGTCTTTACAACACAATAACCAGGCAGATAACCAGGAGTGGTTAACGCTCGTTAAACCCTTCTGTACAACAAACGATTGCTACGACGTTCGATCACGAATTTCAAACATTAAAATTTAAAACAAAAACTCTTTCATCCGTCGGGAAGAATTTTCTTAATGTATTGACGTTGTATAAATGTGTAGTGTACATCTAAAATACCCCAAAGTAACAAAACTAATTTGGCATCGAAAGAGATTACAGGAAAAACCGAAGAAAATTTGTCAGACAAGTGACTCATTTTGCGGACTTCCTCCATTTTTCAATTTTCTACTTCTTCTGGAATACTAAAACAAATATGCAGCCAAAAACTTTTAGCATTCGAGAGGAAGTCAAAAGGAACATCCCTTATCTACGAGCTAGGTGTAAAACTCGTCACCGAAGATGGGCAACTCTAGGAGTACAACTGCCCCATAACAGTGAAATGTGTAATTTAAATAATTCCGGTTCTTGAAGATGGGTAATTGCGGTAAGGTTGCTTCGCTAACTCAATCCATGTATCTTGTGATTCATTTCACCATCTTACATTCATTTCCGTTACCCGAGAGCAGACGGTGTCTTTCACGTCCTGTGGCCTGGTTTGTTTTTTTTTCGCATTGAATCCGACTGTGCATTTTTGGTGCCTTTGTAAGCCCTGTAACCCGGGAGCAGACAGATACTATTTTTTGTTTTTCACTCAAGCCCGATTACGTGACTTCGTGAAACCAAGTACAATGCCAGATGGAGAGGACATTTCTGCACAGACGATATGAAAGCTGGTAAATGTAGGAGTACTGCTCCCCCATACCAGTGAAATGTATAATTGAAATAACTAGCTGTACCCCCGACGTAACAGGGGTTCTTGAAGAGGGGTAATTGCGCTAAGACTGCTTCACACACTCAATCCATGTAGCCTGTAACAATACAAGGAAGCAGGAAGACAACAAAGAAGAGGGCGGTTCTCACCACTCGATTATTCTTCAAAGGAAACCCGTGTTACACGTCCCATGTGTAAATTTAACTTATTTTTAAATGGAAAGGTATTTTTCACTCTAATAAATATTGAAAACGGCCAACATCGGTAACATTTCAAGCTTAAAAATCCACTACAATATGACACCCATTGTAAAAATGTAAAGTAATTCTTGTAAAATTTTCTTTCCAATCGGTAGCTTCGGCGGGACAGTTTTGTTTACATGTGGGTGGTTCGGTTCCATGTAAAATGTCGGCCGTACCGACAAGGGCGCCCGCATAACAACCAAAAAAGGGGGAGGGGCGGGAGCAGGGTGGCGTTCAAAAAAACCTCATGATGAAATTCCCTGATTTTTCCAGGTTTTTCAGACCAATACTAACACTTTTCCCTGATATTTTTTTTGGTCCATGGAAGGTGCAGTACAGGACAATTTGTTTCACATTTCACAGTTCACTCAAACTGCAATAACTGTCGCATTGCTTTGCCAGATCAAAAATTGCAATGCCCTGACTAGTAAACAGTAGGAAAAGGCCATAATCTGAACAAAACTAGGAACGCACCTTACACGTAACGTCGCATGTTACTTAGGCCTAACGAGTTTTCACTTTATCAGAAAAGAAACAAAAAGGACATGAAATTTTAACTGAAATAAAGTGAAGGTTCTACAAGTAAAATATTAAATCCGAATTAGCTATTGTTTACAGGGGAAAGAGACTTCCCGGAAAATGTCCAAATTCACTGACTATCATTTATCAAATTCTCTGATTTTTTCCCTGAATATTTCATGGTTTTCCAGGTAGAACGCCATTCTAGCGAGGTTGTTTTTTCTGAGGACATTTTTTCTTTTGTGACGTACCTTATTTTAGTCTAATCAGTCTTATGGATCCACAAAAAATCTTTGTTTAAACGTTTTTGATTTCGTTATTATGGATTTTCTTCATGATTCTGCCTACCAAAATGGCAAGCAGGCAAAGGGGCCGGGGGGAGGGGGTTAGCTTCAGCCCTAATAGCCCCAGTGCACGGGTGTCCTTGTGCACCGGCTTCTGATAAAACCATCTATTTTTTTATTCATTTCAGTTAGTTATTTCAAAGTTTATTTTACAAGCAATTACAACCGAAAATCCAAATAAATCAAAGCGCAAGAAAAAAAAATAGACAAAAATCGGGGAGAATGGTGGTGGGTGAGGGAGTTCTGTATAGACAGTTTCCAGCTGTAGAAAGTAGTGAACGGACTCAAGTTGTTTTCGGTTCCTAATGGTCGCAGACGCTTTCAACTACCCTTGTTGTAACGAAGACATTCCCACCTTTCGATTGAATCTAGTTGGAGGCATCTGCCTACGTAGGACACGTCACAATATCAGTTGAAATTAGAAAATTAGCGAAAACTCTAACGGTGACTGTGATACCAGCCCCTAGTAAAACGGGCGTGGCTCAGTTCCTAACAGTCGTAGACCTTTTAAACAACCCTTGTTGCAAATAAGAAATTCCTACCTTTCGAATAAGTCTCATTGGACTCATCTACCTAAATTAGACACGTCACATTAGCAGTTAAAAGTTGAAAATTACCGAAAAATGCAATGGTGACTGCAATACCAGCCCCTAGTAAAACGGGCGTAGCTCGGTTCCTAAAAGTCATAGACCCTTTCAACTACCCTTGTTGCAAAGAAGACATTCACACCTTTAGAATGAATCTAATTGGAGTCATAGGCACGGCACAATAGAAGCTAAAAGTTGAAAATGAGCGAAAAATCCAACGGTGACTGTGATACCAGCCCTATTAAAACGGACGTAGCTCGGTTCCTAATAGTCGTAGACCCTTTCAACAACCCTTGTTGAAAATAGGACACTCCCACCTTTCGAATGAATCAAATTAGAGCCATCCACCTGAAATAGAAACGACGCAGCAACTGTTGAAACTTGTAAGTTGACAAATTGAGACGTCTGTTAACATTGAATTAGTCAAAAAATTAGCCGAAAATGGCCTAAAATCCATTTTTCTCGAAAACGATAAGAGATATAAGAAAAATATATGGGAATGATATTTTAGATTACATTATTGCAAACAATCTTCATCCGAACCAGTTTTGTGTATCACTAACGGTTGTAGCATAATCGGCCAAATGGCAAATTAAGGCGCCATTTTGGCCACCACCTTCAATGCCTAATAAATTAAATGCGTATTGCCAAGGTGGCAGCAAGTAGAGAAACTATTTCTTGGGATGTATACAACAACTCCCAAGTGATAAATAAAAGTTGGCAAAATGTGTACGCTATTTTACAACTGCTTGCTGACTAATTCGGGAATCAGGCAATAACAAAATACATAAACCGGTAATCGGAAAAAATATCCTAGAAAAATATCCTGGAAGAAATATCCCCCCCCCCCAAAACTACCCCCGGGGAAAAAAAAAAACACTATTCAATTTTAGTACCCACCAAACACATGAAATGTACACAATACAACTTTGCTGCATCAACCGCGCACAAATAATCACTGTGAAGGACGGAACAACAGATTCTCTTACAGCCTCAAAATTGGGTGCCCTACATGTCTGAACGACTTGTTTAATTCTTCGATACGGGCTTCGGGAGACCAGAATGATTTTCAGTTTGTTTTTGGAAACACTCATTCAACTGGCCTCCCGAAGCCGGCTTCAACTTGTTTAACAAGTCATTCAGTCATGTCGGGCGCCCAATTTTGTTTACCGCAAGTACTTTACTTTGTTCAGTTACTGGAGCCTATTAAGGGCAGCGATCCATGCCCTCGTTTAATATCTTAATCTACATAACTTTTAGACTACATCCCTTAACTTTACCTAACTTAGAAGACTACAGCTACTTCCTGCAACAATGAAGAATTAACTATGAATCAACTACATAGTACGAGCTGATGCACGCTAAATCTAGACGCACCCTAGTGTTTTTCCATTAAGAATTAGACGTGGGAAAACACATATGCAATGCTAATGCTCCTTTTTTTAGAAAAAATAATTGTGGACAGTGGACATACACATGATAAACCAGGTCGTACCGATGACAATAAAAAAGAAGCTGAAAAGGCCGACAAATTGTTAACTGAACAAAAAAGGCTTGGCCATTTAGAAAAAGAGCTTGTTTCCTTATAGAACTAACAGCTGTGAAAGCACGCAAATAAAAACGGATTAGGGTTCACTTGAACGAAACGAACTATAATTTGAACTCAATTCAAGGGAACAAACTAACACAAAACGTATCCCCTGGAAATACACAAATTAAACACACACACCCACACACACTCACGCACTTACATGGTCCAATTTAAACACAAACGGCGTTCACTTTCTGATATTACTAAGTAATAAAAACAATCCTTGTTCCCTCGAATTGGAGTTGAAATTACAGTTTGCTTCTTCCAAGTGAACTTTAATCCGTATTTATTTGCATACTTTTGGCTAAACGAACGCTGAAAAATTTTTAAAACCAATCGTCATAGTATGCTTAGCACTGCTCTACAGGTAATTCAGGGTTTGTGAGAACCCTTTAAAACCTAGAAATGTCCTGGAAATTCCATCCCTGGAAAAGTGCTTGAAGATCTTGAAAAATGATATATGTATCGTCAGTATGGTGATGAACGGAAAATAGAAGATGTGCCTAAAGAACACTGCAAAATATAACAAGAAAGCAGTCGTTTAGCTAAAAGTGACTAGTTTTTTTTATCCCCTGGGGATTTTTTCCTAGGGATATTTTTTCCGGCGGTATTTTTTCTGTGTATATTTTTCCGGGGATATTTTTTCCTGGGATATTTTTTCCGGCATTCACGTAGACCTCCCATGCCAGGGATCTGAGGTATTCATAAACAAGTCCCAAGTTCTTTGTTACGCACGGGTGAAAGAGTTGGACCTACTGGAGCATGGTGTTGGACCAATGTCTGCCTGAATAAAAATTCAAATTCAAGAATTGTAACCTAACAAATAACCACGAGCACTAAATCCCATATGATTTAGTAAGACTCACTTAAAACGGACTATAACAAAATCACATGCAAATCTTTAATAAGCTATTAAATAAGCTATTTTAGGCAATTTTTTTTCGTAATCGAGCAGTAGTGACACACAGCTGTTTTCCATTGATGTTCTTTGCTGCTGATGGGGAAATTATTCGTTGAAAAGTTTTAGTGGTGCAGAGATTAGCCATGTTGAAATAACACTTTATGGCAGCCAAAACGTTAAAAATCTTTAAGACAGAGGTTGAACGAACGAAATATCAGTACCATTGAAATTCATTTATTTCAATGAATTTCATTAAATTTTCTAACACGGCCGGTCTGGTTTCGTTGATTTTTAAAGATATTAATTGAAGACCTCCCACTGCATACACTGATCTTCCCACTAAATTGTTAAATGAGTGCTAAGCTGATGAAACCTATCAATGTATGATAACGAAAAAAATTGTTTTAATGCGATGTTGTGGACACCAAAATAATTGTTTTAAATCTACCGTATCTATATAACTAAGATAATAGGTTTTTTTGTTTCTTTCTATGTTCACATTCTATTCTCATTCTGTTCAGTCTGCAGTTGGAATTTCGATAATTCCCATTGTTTTGAAGTCTGCAGTGGAAATCTCGATATGTAAATAACTAGCCACATCGCTCGCTTCGTTTGCTGCGTTTGCGTCGTCTCGCTTCATTCTAGGAAGTTTGCATGAACAAACTATGTCATGAACAAACATCATGAGGATTAAAAAAAAACTTTGACGTTATTTTAGCAGATTTTTTTCGCGTATTTACGGGTCATAATATCAAGTTACAGCAATGAAAACAGGCATAACCGAAGTGCAATTTAATTATCGTTCATTTGGTCCTATTTCCATCTTTGTAGGTGCCTTGGTTCAATAGGAGTAGAGGTACAAACACACACGCACGCACGCCACACGCACTTAATGATGTAGAAGATTCGTACTGTCTTTTCAACAAAGATGTACAGTACTGATGACGACATGTTTTTTCCAGTCAGAATAATTTCGTGCGAACGGGATCGAGGTTCCATGTCTCCAGTAGTAGGGGTACCCAGTTGAAGTCTAAACTATCCTTGGATTAGCTTAAAATGAAATCTAACTAAATCTAATGAAAGCTTGGGCGACAGCTAACGGTGGTGCTTACTGCGAGAAGCGTTGTAAGTACTTTCAACAATAATAGGCAGATGCAGTAACGTCGCGTTCATGCTAACGGGAAATCGCAACAATGCTGTCTGAAACCAGACAAATACGGGTAGGTGGGGGGCTGCCCTAGTAAAAATTTAAAAAAAGGGTTTAAAGGGTTTAACAAGGGTTGCTTCTAGTAATAATATTATTAGAAGCATAAAACATTAACGTTGTTACAATTACATGTCAAACTGTTGAGCTCAAGACTTTCAAAGTGAAAGCGATAATACTTTTATTGTGATTTTTTAAAAACCAAAATATCGTTGTACGCCGAATGGTTAGTATCAAAGCATGCCAATACTCTGTACAAACCCATCCAGCAAATGACACGGCAGCCTCATGCACCAGCATTGGTTGTGTCAAGCAAATCCGTGTAATACACCATTTGCCTACCAATGAATTGGGCGGCAAACGGGGTAACTTAGCTGCTCTTAGGCTCGCACAAAGTATGGGTGCAAAGGCCACTACACAAGGCTCTGACTCACCCCTGAAGTACGGTGTGGGTGTAGTCTGATATTGAAGGTATTCAAAGACTTCGAGGTTGTTTTCATCTCCATTCGCATGCTCCAAAGGCAACCACTTCTGGGAAGGAAAGGATTTTTCCGAACCCATCGAGTCAGAAGTCTATGTGATGTTGTTGGAGGCCTACATATATACGCTTGCACTCGCCATGCAGGCATTCCGATATCCACTGAAGTTTTGGAATCACTTCACTGTATACAAACAACTCCATACTTGACTCTGTAGTGGCACCTCACCATGAGTTTAGTAAGGACTTTAAATAGTTGGAACAACGTGAACAAGAAAAAGCTGGATAAGCGTCTAGTGTTAATAAGCTTAAAAAATTCGGTAACAAACTGCTGTGTAATACAGACTGCTTGCTTCGTTTACCCTTTACCCTGTGATTTCTTTCTTTATTTACTATTTGCATTATTTCTAGTATGGAGACCAAGAAGCAAAGTTGCTTTCCCTCCTTGTGTGCAAGTTTATGGTCTCTATAGGTCACCACTGAGAAAGATTGAACAGCTACTTAGCTCGGCTGGAGCCTGTAGCCAGCACCCGCCTCGGTAGCGCAGTTGTTAGAGCGCCTGGCTAATAAATGGGATGTACTGGGTTCGAGTCCCAGTCAAGCTGTTGTTTTTTTCTTTCTTTCTTAGACTAGTGTATTGTGTATACTCACAAGGCCAGTCTTTAATGGAGACTGCTTCCTTCGATTACCCTTTACATTGTGATTTCTTTCTTTACTTACTACTTGCATTATTTCTAGTATGGAGGCCAAGAAGCAAAGTTGCTTTCTCTCCTTCTATGCAAGTTTGTGATCTCTATAGGTCACCACTGAGAAAGATTGAACAGCTACTTAGCTCGGCTGGAGCCTGTAGCAGTGCCCGCCTCGGTAGCACAGTTGTTAGAGTGCATGGCTAGTAAACGGGATGGACTGGGTTCGAGTCCCAGTCAAGCAGTTGTTTTTTCTTTCTTTCTTAGACTAGTGTATTGTGTATCCCCACAAGGCCAGTCTTTAATGTCAGACTGCTTGCTTCGTTTACCTTTACCTTATTCCAATCTCGAGCCCATTGGCTTTCCGTCCCGTTTAAACATTATTTCACGCTTTCTTGTGTGTTCCTTTCGGTTTCACTGGTGTATGGCGCACAATCAAGCATCCTTAGAGTGGCGATTGGAAAAATGTGTGTTTCATGTGTATGTGTGCGTGTTAAATGCTGCCTATGGACGTTTCCTTTCGTCCGTGTCAGTTTGGCTTAGCGGTAGGACTTTGGCATTTGATTTCAAAGGTCCTGGGTTCGATTCCCAGCTCAGGCAGTCTGACATATAAATCCAAAAGGCAAAGTTTGCATCCGAATTTATTTAAACAATCTCGAGCCTATTGGCTTTCCGTCCCGTTTAAACCAGTATTTCACGCTTTCTTGTGTGTTCCTTTCGGTTTCACTGGTGTGTGGCGCACAATCAAGCATCCCTCCCTCCAGTGGCGATTGGAAAAGTGTATGTTTCGTGTATATGTGTGCGTGTTAAATGCTGTCTATGGACGTCTCCTTTTGGGCCGTGTCAGTCTGGCTCAGCGGTAGGACCTTAGCATTTGATTTCAAAGGTCCTGGGTTAGATTCCCAGCTCGGGAAGTCTGACATATAAATCCAAAAGGCAACGTAAATAGGTTTGCATCCGTATTTATTTAACTAATCTTGAGCCCATTGCCTTTCCGTCCCGTTTATACCTTTACCTTGTGCTTTCTTTCTTTAAGACTCACTTTTTTTTTCCTAGACGAGTGGTCTCTGATTGAACAACCTGTGTAAGTCAACTTTACATTTGTGTATTTATTGATCTATCGTTGCACTAACTTATTTTTGGGTTTACAAAGACGAACATTCAGTCAAGTTTTCATGAAATAATTTCTTTTATTATACTATTTTTCCCGAACTGTATTTTATTTCATACGGAGGTCACCGAATTATAAGTGCGTGATATGTGAACTTGTGTGACTGTACTCAGGGTTAAACACCTCCCGGTTAACCAGGCCGACCATTTACATCGAATTCTGGTGGAATATTTTTTTACTTCGTCAGAAACACTATTTCTACTGACCGTGTACACAAATTGTTTTGGGGAAGAACCAGGGACGTAGGAAAGGCGAAAAATTGGAGGGGTATAATCCAGAAATTTACCGACTTATTAATTAAAAGTGCCAAGGAAATCTATTTATGCGATTTGTAACGGATTTTGTCGTATGGAAATGTACACATAAAACGTAGTGTGTTAAAACATAAAAATAAATTTATAATCATATGCAGTCAAAAGCCATTCAGTGACATAAATAAAAATATTTTTTTCTGAAAGGGAACGGAAATTTTATGTCCCTTGCCAGGAACCGACTTGTGACCAATTTATTTATACTGTGAGATTATTTTGCTTTCTTTGCGTTATGCACGACTTCATAAAAGAATTTTTGAAGAAAATAGGAAATAAATTGTTCGAATGACATTTATGCCTCCTCGCTCATTTTTGGGGGTGATTGCCCTCCTCTTCCTTTCCACTCCCAGTTATTTACGCCAATGAAGCCATTCTAGTAGCCAGAATAAAAGAGTCACTAGATCGTGTATTGTAGCCTGACTGGTTGGCGTCATTATGGTTGGGAACCGGTAAAAAAATTGCATTGGTCGAATGTGAATGACAGTCAACATCAAGGACAGCGATATGTAAGCCTCAGCGTGAATTTCCATGTTAAACGTCAAATTTTGAAACCCTACACTTCCTCCTGAACTGACATAGACCAACGAAATTCGTTATTTGGGGTATTGTCATAACTATTTCAGCCCATAAAAAACTTTAATGACAACAAACGAACCCGTTTCGCCTCCACAGCGTGGCCATTTCTTGTTGTTGTTGGGACTCCTCGCTCTCCCTTAGAGATCGAACCACTGAACCGATTTTCAAGTTTTATAGCTAAAACGTAGATATGAACAAGGCCTAGGGCCTTATGAACGCTATTTTAATGTTACTACAGTATTGTTGTGAAATAATAATAATAATAATAAAGATATATTTACCAAAAAAAAGGTAAATAGGACTGGGAAGGGATAGCAGGATCCACTGATACCCAACCTAAGGTTTTACAAAATAATTACAATAAAGAGCAATAACAAAACAATGACACATAACAGCAAATATCAAAAACACCTAAAAAAATTGAACAAGTCAGTCTCTGTAAGATCTTGTTTAGACATGGAAAGACTGGAAGCATTTACCACCCCGGTTGGAAGGCTATGCGGTTGCACCACACGATTTTCAAAAAAAGTATTTTGAACAATCTTTTTTGGTAAGGGCAACAGCAAGTTGTTGTTCTTGTTGTTGGGGAAATTGTGCTCTAAGAGATCAAACCAATGAACCGATTTTCAAGAAAGCGTAGAGCATTTTGAACGTTATTTTAATGTGACTGCAATACTCTTGTGTCTGTTGTTCTTCTTATTAGGGAAATTAGGAACGTAGGAATTAACAAGGACCAGGAACGCCATTTTAATGAGACTGATTTTATCGAGTTATCTGCGGGGGAGGGGGGGGGGCAGAAATAGGGAAGGTTATGGCTGTCAGCGGGGGGGGGGGATTCAGGTTGGTGAGGGCGACACGGGTTAGGGTGTCAAGATTATCCAACGCCACTTAAGATTAGCCACAAGTTTATTAAAGAACAACCGCTTAAAACTAACATGAAATAAGGATCATTCAACGCCATGCTCAACTCCGAACCCCCAACGTTGCACATGCCCACTACCGATAAGAGGATTTTACAAGAGTTGTCCTGCGCGCACTCGACGTAGAAAACGCGCTACGCCCAACGAGAAATTCAGCAGAACACGCCTACTACCGTCCGGGCAGAAATTGACAGTTTTGGGCTATACTACTGTATTAACAAAACGGTGATGCCTAGCTGCTATAGAAATCGGCGAATTCATAGTGTAGTGATTAATTGCGTTTACTCATCATTCCAGCTACCACGTGCTCGTGCATCAGGACTCAAATTAGAACAGTCCAATATACGAACAATGTTTTACTTCGGATACATCTAGAAAGATCGGTCCGCGACGTGTCATCTCGTGAGCAATAGATTGACGGTTCGTCTATGCGGCAACTAGGAAATCAATATGTCCGTTTCGTGGAAACGGCTTGGACAGATTCGCCCGACACAAGACAGACCGGATTGTTAACGATTGCACATCTCAAAACGTTATTCTCATGTAGGTGGACATTCTACGGTATTAATGTCAGTGCAGCTCGGCCACGTAAACAAGCATGCCAGCCAACGAGAGAGGCCAAACCGACCACTCGTCTTGAATATTAGGGTGCGTCTCTCCTGGTTTTTCATTCGCAGTCCAAATACATGATGAGAACATCAATCCGCATGATCCGCACGATTCGCATGATCCGCATGATCCGCACAATCCGCATGATGAGAACATCAATACACATGCGCGCAGACAAGCACGGTCAACAAAAGATCAAAGTAGATGCAAGATTAAACTTAAACACTAAGAAAACACCAGATATATAAAATTAAATGCTTCATGCTAATAAATAAATAATTAGGAACGCAACCAAGGAATTAGGACTAAATACAGATGCAAACCTATTTACGTTGCCTTTTGGACTTATATGTCAGACTGCCTGAGCGGGGAATCGAACCCAAGACCTTTGGAACCAAAGGCCAAGGTTCTACCGCTGTGCCAGACTGACACGGCCTCTGCGGTAGGACCTTGGCATTTGGTTCCAAAGGTCCTGGGTTCGATTCCCCGCTCAGGCAGTCTGACATATAAGTCCAAAAGGCAACGTAAATAGGTTTGCATCTGTATTTAGTTATTTCTTGTGAGCCTTTGGCTTTCCCGTCTTTAAGGAATTAGGAGTTACGAAAATACATAAGTTTAACCACTAGAGTACACAAATCACAGAAAATGCGGCAGTATACACACAAGCAATATATCCACATCGTACAAAGCACAGGAGCGAAGCAGATGATCGCCAATTCGCAGAAAAACTCCAAAATACCAGTATTACCTGGTTGATTTTGGTTTCTATTGCCTGTTGAAGATATACATTACTTTTTTTTATAGCATTTTCCTTCTCAAAATGTTGTTCAATCTAGTGAAATTAAATCGAAGATGTCCTTACTGCGCAGCCTCCTTCATATAAAAGCCGTAGCGGATCAGTATGCTCACATTTTTGAACCTCTGTTGTGCCCAAATGGCGACAAGAAGGGAGGAAGACGGGACCAAGGTAATGTATTTCAACAGGCAATAGAAACCAAAATCAATCAGGTAATACTGGTATTTTGGAGTTTCTAGTTGTCTTGATAATATCCATTACCTTTTTTATAGCAATCCCATAGACTTTGTCAAGACTGCGGGCGCCGTTTGACTCAAGTGCCCTTAGGTAGCAGCCGGTTCCTTTCACAGAAAGGTTAGTGTGTAAAAGGGGTCAAAGTATACGTCGGGCAACTACGAATGGTCCGATATGGTAAAGTCCCTCAACTTGATGGGACATATCCCGGAGAAAGTGGGAGGTGAAGACTGTGGGATGTCTCCAGGAGGCAGCTTCCATTATGTCAGTGATGGGAATGTTGCTGTAATGAGCCATGGACCTGGAGGTAGCACGAAGTTTATAGGCTGTTATTCTGATGCCTTTAGAGACGCAGTTGATGTCGAGTGCTTCGTAGGCTTGTACGATAATACTTGTAAGCCAGGTGGCAATCATGCGTGTTGAAGTCGTACCGACTTTGTAACTAAAAGAGACAAACAACTGAGAGCGTCCCCGTCGCATAGGTTTGGAGGCCTTAGATAGAAACGAATAGCCCGGAATGGGCAGAGAGCCCATTCCTCTTCGTCACCTAGGATGGTTGACAGGGAAGGAATGATGAAGGGACTAGTTCGTTCGTCGGGTTTCTGAGTCTTAGCATGGAACGATTTTCTTGGAGTCAGTGTTCACCAGCATAGTCAGGCAGAAAGAAACAGTCTTTTTCTGTGGTGGAAAGGGCTTGTAATTCGCTGCATCGGAGGCAGGTGGTGTGGAGTTGAAGAGCGCGGTAGGCATGGCATGGTAGGTAGAAAAGCAACTCTTCCTAAAAACTTGATTGATGAGGAATGCCAATTGGTGGGTGTCCTCAGGAGGACGATCCGTGTAGAGTCTTTCACACAGTGCGTTAGCGGTAGTGCTGAGGACGTCAGCTTGGGACGCAGCACGAAGTCCAAGGCAGAGGATACGGTCGTTGTCACGTAGGGCGAAAACAGGAACCACAGCTCATCTAGGAAGATAGAGGTCGGAGCCGAAATCCAGTCTGATATCAGCGGTGAGGAATTCTGACTGAGGATAAGTGTCAAAGTTTCTTGGATTGGCCATTCCTTCTCCGATGGGATGGACGAAGTAACTTTCACGGTGTGGACGAGGTGGAGGTGGATCTTTACCCAATTCGAGAGGCGTTCCGTTACCGAGGAGGATGCCGCCGGTCCTGAGTAATGTAGTGAGAAGTGTTGTTGACTATCACGCAGGCCAAAGTGAAAACCAATTGCAAGGACACAGGTTTTGGAGACTGGGTCGGATGTGGAGGAAGGCTTGTATAGGAATCAGTACGGAATGATCCCTTCAACAGTTTTTAATAGTTCAGGGAGTGGGATCTCCGAAGGATCAGGATCCCCTTGGAACGGAGGGCCAGGTTGATTTGAAAGACACGGGTCAGGTGTGTAATAGGAATCAAGAGTCGTCGTGTGCAGGAGGAACGGATGGAGTTGGTAAAGGAGCTGGCGGAACCCTTTTACCTGAAATATATCCAAGACGAGAAATGCAGATATTAGTATTTAAAAAAAAGGCTTAAGCATATAAAATATAGATGTAAGCCTTAAAAAACGTAATGCTCTAAAGGAACAGATACAAGAACAAGACGTGTAAGCCATCAGCGTCACACTATTACGTATAAAAGAAGTTCCAGTTTGTCTTCGTGGGCTCTGGGGATTCTTTTACACGTATTCGCGCGATGCTGATGGCTTACATGTCATTTTCTTGAATCTGTTCCTTCAGAGGATTAAGTTTTTTTAAGGCTTACATCCACATTTTATACGCTTAAGCGATTTTTTTAATACTAATATTGAATTATTATTAAAAAACTCTTAAGCGCATAAAATACGGATGTAAGCCTTAAAAAACTTAAAGCCCTAAAGAAACAGATATTAGAAAAAGACATGTAAGCCATGAGCGTCGCACTAATATGTGTAAAAGAATCTCCAGCTACCCAAAAAACAAGATGGAGCTTCTTTTACACGTATTAGTACAATGCTGATGGCTTACATGTATTTTTCTAATATCTGTTCTTTTAGGTATTTAGGTTTTTTTAAAGCTTACATCCGTATTTTATACACTTACTCGTTCTTTAATACTAATATCCCTTATTTTTTTCTTGTTCCAGCAAGAATAACACAGAAAAGAACACTGTAATCACCTTAAAATAACTGTTATAAGAGAGTTTTTCCATCTATAGGAACTTGTTGCCCAAATCCCTGGGAGGCATCACGGGGGGGGGGGGGAGGGGTTCTAGGTTGAGAGGGGGGGGGGGACTGAAGGCACTTTAGGGTATTTCATAGGGGTCCATGGGTGGTTCGATTTTTACTGTTTAGAAGGATTTGTGCACCAAATGTAAGTTTTCTGCAAAATTTCTGCAAAAAATTGTAACTCCACTTAATTATTTCTGCCCAGTGTTCAACAATAATAATTGCTCTGCTGACGAGAATACTGCAGTCACATCAAAATCGGGTTCAAAAGGACCTGGTGGTGTTAATACCTACATTTTAAGCTATACAAATTGAAAATCGGTTCATTTGTTCGATCTCTAGGTTAGAGCAAACGTTCTAGCCCATTTGGATTTCCGTGTCAAGAATATTGTAGTTACATTAAAATAGCCTGCGAAAGGCCCTAGGCCATGTCCATAACTACGTTTTAAGCTATAGAACTTGAAAATTGGTTCAGTGGTTCGGTCTCCAGGTGAGGGCAAAGAGTCCCAACAACAACAAGAACAACAAGAAGAAGAAGAACAACAACAAGAAGAACAACAACAACAACAAGAAATGGCCATGCTGTGGACACCGAACGGTTTGACTGTTGTCATTAAAATTTGTAAGGCAGTGAAATAGTTACGACACGACCCAAAATACCGAATTTCGTTGGTCTATGTCAATTCTGGGCGAAACTATAGGAGTTCAAAGTTTGACGTTTAACATGGAAGTTCATGCTGAGGCTTACATAAGGACCGCAGAAATCGTTACAGAAATTAAAAGTTGGTTTGATTAATTGTGTTCTAAGGATATTAAAATTCTTTAGACCAGGAAACAACGAAACCATGCAATACAGAGCTCAGTCGCACTCTACGCTGCTAAAATGAAAAAAAATAATTAAAAAATACTACAAAAGTGAAATTCGCACTCAGTATCCGAAGCAATATTAAAAATTTAGGCAGTTCTTTAAAATTTATTAAAAAATGTAACCATCTTTTCCGAGCGTGACCTTAGTAGCCAAGTGCTGGTTAGGTGTTTTCTTCTTCTCCACTAGCTACAAGTTTAAAAAGGGTTTTAGTTATCCCTAACGCTTTTCATAGGCACACTTTGAACACCATTATGTCTGTTCGATAGATTGTAGAAATAATTTTTACGTGTATTTCAAGGAGGTTTTATAACCCTGGCTGATGTAAAACTCATCTTTACTCAGTGAACCAACTCTTCACCTTTATTTGTAAGACGTCAAATAACACACCTTATTTCCGCTGCGAGGCTGTTACGTGACGATCTCACGAATAACTGATTAATCTGGGACAACCTGAATGCTTGCTCGCTCCTATAACAACGTTGTAGTTCCTGTAGTGGTAGGTCGTTATGTCAAAACGATTTCACAGAAAATTATAATGTTTTACTATCATTTTGACAAGGTGGTACGACTAAAAATATGCCATCTAACAAAAAAAAATGTGACATCCTCCCTCCTGCTCCGCAGAATGGAAGGAATTTTGGACCCAGTTTGGCGAGTACTGGCAATCCCGGGCAAGACATCCATTCAGGGCGATATGATCAAGCATCTTAATGAGAATGATATTCTAAATACCTATCAATACAGTTTTGATCCAGGTAGGAGCACTAACTACCCTTCAACTCCTACACTGTAAGGAACCTTGGACTGGGGCTGTGGATGAGATTAAGCCGGTCGACGTTGTCTTCATCGACTTCCCGTAGGCTTTCTATTCGGTTATTTATGAGAAGTTATTTTTTAAATTAGCACTGTATTGGTTTAACAGTGATCTCATGCGGTGGCTTAATTCTTGCCTTCTCAACTGTCAACAGTGGGTCTAAGTGCGAAACTCACTGTCTGACAGTCAACCATTTATAAGAGGGATACCTCTGGGCTCTGTTCTAGGTTCGCTACTGTTTGTTATATACATAATTGATTTGGCAACAAATATCCCAGAAATTAATATTCCAAAATTCGCTGATGATGTAAAGCTATAGAAGATTGTTACAGACTTGCTTGACCACCATGTTCTATGCACTGTCATTGCTAACATTCAGAAATGGTCCTCAACTAGCAACTACCTATCTTGGCTACTAAATGAAAGACCCTGCACCTCAGTATATATAAAAGAATTACAGCTATACCATAGGTAAATATACCCTTGAAAACGAATATTGTTATAGAGACCTTCGGATTTCATTGCCAGATGATTTGAATAGCTCCAGCCACATAAACGTGATGGTGAAAGCTGTCCATACCTGAGCGATACTGATCCGCCAATTACTTAAATTACGGGAAGTTACCAATCTTGTCCATGGTTTTAACACATATATAAGGCCACTCTTGGAATATGCCTCACCAGTCTGGTCACCCTACCTGATGAAGGATATCGTTGTTGATCGAAACTGTACAGAGTAGGTTCACTAAATTGCTCCCAGGCCTTTACCATAAATCATACAATGAGCATCTTAACCATCTGAATCTAGAAAACCTGAAATTAGCAGATCGATCACCGACCTCTCACTCACATATGGGCTTTTAAATAACTTGTTTGATGTTGATGCCCGACTTTTTTTTTGTACTTCGTGGTTGTGAGAGGACCAGGGCCATCCACTGCAGCTAGTGGTCAATCGCTCTAGGACTAACTGTCGTACATTGTTCTTTTGTAATCGTGCTGTGGATCCTTGGAACAATTTGCCATGGGAACTTGTCTTTACACCTTCTCTGGCCTGCTTTAGGAGGTTGGTCAGGCGGGTAGACCTTTCAGGGTTACATCGAATTTGACATCCCCTCCTGTCTAGATCCTGTCTGAATCAGCTGTCTATGTAAAACCAGTATAAAACTGCTTTGAATTGGTGCACGCTGGCTCATGGGTGGGCACTGCAGTAAGCATGAGAGCTCAATACAACATGTAATAAACATAAGCAGAGACAAAAGTCCGTATAGGTGTGAACATTGTAAAAAAAAATTTCCCATCATTGAATGATGGGCCAAACTTTACAGGGGGTTGTCTCGTCAACAAAATGTATATTTTACGTGACGTCATTTTCCATAAGGCGGTTCACTGAGGTCTGATCGTGGCCTTCTATTCTTCGTTTTGTCTTGTAAGTATTATTTGTTTTTTGTCTCATAATGATTCACGTTTGTGGATGCACATTAGTGTTTCGGATGTTTTTTAGGTGAACAAGTCAAAACCTATAATCGAAAATTAAAATTGTTTTTATGCATTGTTTTTATGCAGTGCTAGTCAAGAGGCATCTTACAGCAACAAGGAGTTATTGAAGTTATCTGTGGTGGATTACCATAAACTACCCCCTTATAAACAGAATCACTGTTACATTATCACTGAGGTGTTACATGATTGTAGCTTTTAATACACGTGACCATGTATGAGGTCAGTCCCCTGAGAATTTTAAGCCTTACTCAAGGATTTTAATATCATTTACAAAGATCGCTTACTCTCATTGGGTGTCCTAATTCGCTCAATAATGACGTAGCATAGATGCAAACGATCGTTAGTGCTGGAGATACGTCATATGGTAATTTTAACCATTCGCTTGGATATGGTAGCGATTCCAATTTACATAAAAAATATTGTACATAAATAAATAAACAGAGCAGGCATAGCATCCACGGACTTCAACGAAGACCAGTGTGTGGCATCTAGACGAAAATAAAATATCTTCTTCCATGCTAAGGAAGGTGTATGTTTACTTACCTTACATTGTAGTTCTCTTCTAGACTTTTGCATGTTTATTTAGTTTGATAAAAATGAAATAAACAAATATTGCTTGATAGTCATTTAATTTTTTTATTTTTTTTTATTTTTTAGTATTAGTTGTTTATACTACACGAAAGCTAGTAATTGTTTCGTGAAATAAATATTTCCCAAAAGAGGCAAAAGCTAGCAATGATGATACCAATCAAGAGAATAGCAAAAGCTCCTATGACTTGCTGCACAGGAACAGTCATCAATGGTTTGCACTTGCAAGCAGAAGCGTCGTATTGATTAAAATGTTTGTTCTGAACCTTCTGTAATATTCCTGAGCTCCAAATCGTCAAAAGTCTAAAAAAGACAATGGAAAAATATATAAATAATTAGGCTCTTTTTAATGATAAACGTTGCAAATCATATCTCCTGGTGTCATTCTTCCTTTTAGTCTACACGATTACTTTAGAAACGGACTATTCATTTCATACTTTTTTCAAGCATCAGAATTATTCAGACATGAATTGCACATTGTAGTAATTATTCACGGAAAAAGGACGTGACAAATGAAAAGGTACCTAAAAGCACGCATGTCACATTTTACAACTAGTAACTGACGACACTGTTGAACCAATTCAACCCATACACCAACCGTTCTTGCTTCACAGCTCGTTTTTGTTTACTTATCTATCTATACCTTACGTCACTTAAAGCAATCCAGCACATGGAAACGAGCCAGCTCAGGTGTTTACCTTATTATGCATTTTCAAGGAAAAAAGGTTTTCAAGAAACCAGACAACTAATGAAAAATAAACAGTGACTTATGTACTCCTTTTATTCACTTTACTCACCAAAGAAGAATTTTAAGGACGGATAGGTTTTCAGGACTTCTTAGATACCGGACATCCAATGCACTATTTTAGGAATAAGCTGACAAGAAATTCAAACCTTTTTAATAGAATTTTAATACAGTTTGAAATAGTTTGCATGAATCAGATGAAGTCTAGTACCAGTGAGCTAGGTGTAGAAACAGAAGTGCTATCAAAGATCGTGAAGCGATGTAGGACAGTTAGTCACAACCTGCGATCTAAACATGCAATAAGTGCAACTTTTCAGGCAACGAATTCAATTTAAATATCTTTTATTTCAGTTAAAGACACTGCACCTCAATCTGTTCGCCCTAATACCTTTCACTTTAACGAAAACATTCTTGCTAAACTTTGGTAGTGCAAAACGAGATTACGCATCATGCGACAAAAGAATGCAGACCATCGAATGATAGGCTTAACAGAAAATACGTCCCAATAAAAAGAAGAAAAAAGAATTTTTTGAATATTAATAATTGTGACACCTCTTCCTAACGATGTCATTAACTAATTAACTAATTACTGTTGAAAGAAGGTCCGAATAGTAAAATCGAGTGTGTTAAGACCAACATTTACGTGTTAAATTCAAAAAAAAATCTTGTTTTCTTCTTATTTTTATTGGGACGTATTTTCTGTTAAGCCTAGCATTCGATGGTCTGCATTCTTTTGTCGCATGATGCGTAATCTTGTTTTGCACTACCAAAGTTTAGCAAGAATGTTTTCGTTAATCAGGATCGAAAGTTAAAGGTATTAGGGCAAACAGATACCGCACTTGTTTTACCAAAGCTTTATCAGAGAAAAAAAATAAGGAAATAAGTTAGACAAAAAATCTCCGGGGAATTGTCTTGCTTATATTAAAATAAATAAATAAATACAGATGCAAACCTATTTACGTTGCCTTTTGAAATTATATGTCAGAATGCCTGAGCGGAGAATTGAACCCACTACCTTTGAAACCAAAGGCCGAGGTTCTGCCACTGAGCCATATGACACGGCCTATTTTTTCATATTAGCATGCCAAAGGTGCTGGAAAGATTTCAAGCTGTGCTCAATTTTCTTAATTGTTGCCCCTGTAAGTTAGTTGTTCACAGTTGTGAAGAGTCTTACACATTATTTGTTTCATTATGCGTTCGTTCACTTATGACCCAAGTGTTGCTGTAATGCAACGGGTTCACAACACAGAAACCCAAAGAAGGGAGCATAAAGCTTTGTACCTATAGTTATTTGTGAAAAAACTAGTAATAATAATGTAAAAAAAAGGAAAGCTAAAGCGTACAGCCTAGGACAAAAGGTTCCTTAATAAAAATCATAAAAATCAGTAAAACAAGACAAAATTGTGTATGTCATATTACTAGATATAAATATAAGTGATGCCGGAACAGAACGTCTTCTTGGTGGGTTACTTCTATTGCAATCAAGCAGAAGTTTAAAAAAAAACTAAGAGCGAGTACACACACTTTGACCATGTGAAGGGTGGGGATCAAAACAATGTGAAGAAATAGAGCCCATTGCTCAGAGTAGTTCTCTCCCCGACCATTGATATCATATCGACCAACTAAGGTACGTGGTTAGTACCACGACTTTAAATATGTGCTTCTTGTTTTACTGATATTAAGGAGTTTAGTTTGTCTATGAAATCTGACACCCTACTCTCTGTTGAAAGGTTTAGCTTAACGTAAATACTTTGTAAGTACCTATGCAAAATATGGGAGTAAGAGAGCCTTAGGCATCAACAATGGGACATCATCTTTTGGCACATAGTTCATTGGTACGACAAGTAAGGACTGTCTCTAAGGATGAACACAATTCGAATGAAGAACTGTATAGCAAGTGACACTTGCAGATGCAGTTAACATATGAAGCCGGGACACTACAGTTGTAGCGCCCATAGTTGTCTTTGTCTATCTTTTTCTATATAATCCTCAAATCGTGTTCTTAGTTTCATTTAATCGATTGACGGTCATAAAACTTCTAGTGTTTGTGCAACTGGTTTAGGGGCTCATCTACCAGCTGCCACAATTCTCCTCTGTCTATTTGTTTATTTGTTAGAGTACCCTGCTGCCGTAGACTTTAAATAGATTTCCAAAGCTTTTTTTACCATGTCATATCTTTCTGCATCTACTGGCGACACATCTAACCAACATGCAATGAACACAGGACTATTAGCACAGTGAAACATTTCACCATTTCTTTCATTCCACTCAATCTGCAGAAAATTGCAGTTTCGAAATACTCTACATTTGGGTGAGATTCAGGGGTAGTTCCACCCGAAACTTTCGCTCTCGCTTCTTCTAGCTTGCTTAGTCGTATTTTGGAACTAATCATAGGCTGCTTCTGGATCAACCCGTCTATCAATTTCTTAAATGACCTGGACATCCCTCACCTCCTCATTATATGCTTTATCTTCGGTGCAAGCCAAAACATAGACTGAGGATGGTAGGGCTGTTCAGGATATTCAAAGCATGCCCAGTTGTGCAAGTTTACCGACCTTTGCTACAAAGGCCTGTAGCAATGCAAGTGCCACGCGTATATTTACCAATTCATGTTCCAGCACATATGTGTGGGACTTGTATTGATACTTGTTGTGGAGCTTGTGGTGGAACTTGTTGTGGCACTTGTTGTCGAACGGCTGGTACAACTTGCATAACTGGTGCAAGGTTGGTAGGTATTGGTTATAGCACTTTATTTGAGAGGTTCAATGAAAACCCAATTTCTGCATGCTTGGATATGCGCATGACAGTGTAGTGCTTGTTTGCAACATACACTGTGCCGTTTAAACCTTCCTCTGAACTTGATTTACAGTATTTGTTCTCATCGAAACTGACATTCCAATTTTCAGCGACTCTCAAGTGGTGTACTCATACCCTGTATTTGCGTCTGCCGGTATTTTACCCCACTAAGTATTCCACTCTTGACCTGGCATCTGTTGTTCTTCTCAACACATCAGCAATCCCAACGAATGCCTTACATCCGACACCTTTGAAAACTGATACTTTATTTTTTTGGACCCTCCAGGAGTATATTGGCGATTCTCTACCCATACGACCTATGCTAGAATTCCTGAGATTTTAAGCCGTCCGGACGAATTCTCCTCAAAGGTACTTGGCAATGCTGCCCCCACTAACATGATCCTAATATGTTCATAAGAATCCAGTTTAGGTGCTAGTCAATTCCTTTTTCTTGTGGCAAATATGGATATCTGCTGTTGTGTTTATGCCACTATCCTGCAGGAACTTCCCGAAAATCACCTCCGAAAACTCGCCTCCATTATCTGTACAAAATGCCTTAATTTTAAGTTGGTTTCAGCCTCCACGTTTCCTCCACTTAAGAAGAAAAATTCAGAATCTTCACATGCACTCATCTAAAAAGCTAACATAATAATGCTCTCCCTACAATATGGGTATTGACACAGGCGTGCAGACATCCAAATATACCAGACCAAGCTTCCCATATGACCATTTGAATTTGTATTGTCGGAATGGTTGTCTCAGGAAACAACCTAGTTGACAGGCTTCACGCGTAGTTACCTTCGCTGACAGATTAATATCTTCGAGCCCCTTGACTAGCTTTTGTTTTTGCATTTGCCTAACTAACTCGTTTTGCATATGGCCCATCCTAGCATACTACAACAGAAAATCTTCGGACTGTTCTTCATTTTTGGTTTTGGATGACAGAATCGTCATTTGGGTATGATACCACATATTTTGGCTTTTGAAATATCCCAACTGATACTACATTTTTTTGTACTGGGACATGGTACACTTCTGGAAATACGAGACCTCAATCCAATAATGCCACACACATGGTGTCTCTTCCAGTAACTGCTGCCTGTATATTGTCTACTGTCAACACAATTTCATAAAACAATATTTATTGTTTATTTTTTTATTTCACATAATATTTATTTTTAAGCTCTCTGTACATATTAAAGCCCGATTTGCTGCTGCACATTAATCCACACCTGCGCATGAACCTATAATCCAGGTATGCCCCTTCGAATTACTTTCTTCAGATGGTTCCATTGCAACTTTCATTCTCTCTAACCACATCTGTGAAGTTCTCTTTTCTCTATTAGTGGAGGAGCCATCGTTTGGCGAGCTTTGATCCACCTGTTTCCAGCAATCCATTGCAAAATGGCCGGATTTACGACAGGCAATAAGATTTGACTTTCTTGCGAATTATATTACAAGTTCTCTGCAGCTTTTCTGTTACACTTGGCTTCTCTTTTACTACAAAATATTTTGGTATGTCAACATTAGACCAAGTTTCTACCCGTCTTAATTTCTGTTACAGTAGAAGATCTAAAGTATCAAGAAATCTGCACAAATATTTTCTTAAAAAAGTTTTAGCAACAAACTAGGGGTGTGGTAGTTTTTGCTATATAATTTCTTGTTGTCTCAAGTCTGTGAATTAGTTATCTCCTTTTTCTCCACCATTTGTTTTAGTGTCGCTTTTTAGTTTTGAATGTGTATGCATTCACTTCCGGATGACACAGTACAACTTCAAGTCAGCGATTTTCCTAAAGATTGTTTAGATTGCTGACTCTGCACATAATTGTCCGGTGAATTCACTTTCGAATAATAGTCTGCTTATTGTTCGGCTTCAATTCTTGAACAACTACAACGCGCTTCTTAGTTTTGTATTCAGGTAATAGAAAAAAAAAA
>JAHWFP010257990.1:103965-127873 GCA_023313725.1 Lithobius niger | reverse complement strand
AAAAAAAAAACAAAGATAGCGGCTAATATTTACGTTCGGTTGTTAGTCATCGTTTTGCATTTGATACACATTCTCTCCCAAATTTGTTAACGTAATCTTATGCTAATTATCGACAACATTTGAGTGGTACGACGTCCGTAATTGTTTTGATAAAAATTTTTCGACTAACATAAATTCTTTGTAGGTATGTGTATTAAGGTGAGCACGGGAAAGAGACTTAAGCTTTAACAATAGGAGTTCATGGCTTAAGTTTGATAATGGCTTGCATCGTCTGGCGATATTGGCACTAAATTCATCAACGGCTATCTATTCTAGCAATGCACTAGTAAATGCTGGTAAACAGCTCATTGTATATTAGTCACCGTTTGGAGTTTAGCTCGTTAGGATGTGTTAAGTTCTGCCTTTGGCGATGAACACATTTCTAGTAAACAAATGTACTGCACGTGCCACTTGCACGTTCAGTTACCATTTTAATCTAACTGTATATAGTTAGATATCTTAGATGCGATAATTGTAAACTGCTTTCTTTCGCTACACTCAATACACTAACATTTTTTTTTACATAAATAGTTACATGAATTTATCACTCTTAACAAAAAAAATCCATATGCCCAACTAAGCCGGTCATATATGATTTCCCTAACTTCTTAGACCCTCCGGGAAATCTATTTTCCTGTATGATCAGCAAGCCCTTGTCTTTATTGCCCAGGGTACGCCCGGTTTAAGAGACCCAGTAAACACAGTAAATAGGGAAGTAAATGCTTTATCAATTCTTGATGAAGTGTTGATACTAAACCACTTACTTGAGCGAAATTACTTTTTCCATGAGTGAGTTTTTCGGAAAAACAAAATGATTTGTTCCGGGAAGAATACCCTCCTTCAAAAACTCCAACGAACAATTGGAGCGGGTCACGTCGTCCATTGCATACGATTTGGGTGTCAAAAAAGCGTAATTGCTTGTTTGTACTTTTTCGAGCCGTTCAGCCACAGAAGCAAAACTCTTAGGTTCACTTTGAATTTTATCCCAGATTCGTTTTAATGTCCCTGACTTCGAATTCTGGAAAATAAAATTTGTAGTTTTGTGGCATAAGTATATTTTAGTGTGAACTTATATAATCATAATAAACAATAGTTTTCAAAAAAGTACTACAGGGAATATCTGGTAATTCGTATTTTTGATGAAGAGATACAAATTATGTACAGGATGAATAATTACTCTGGTTAAACTCAGCTTCGCAATACAAAAGACAGCCAATGTCGAGAAAGTGACGGAATAGTGTGAGTGCTTCACACGAGGATCTCCCTACCTCTGAGACATGGATTGTCCAGCAATAACGAAATTTCAGCACTCCCCCCCCCCCCTGGCCCGCCACTTAATGTACGTATATTATATTCAATGCAACACTGGTTATGGGCTAACAAATTGACTTGCTGTTTAGATTTTTTTTGGGTATAATTTATTTGCGGCAGTTAAGGATCAGTATCTCACAAAAATAGCCAAAAGACGTTGTTTGGGTAGTTTGAATCTCTCCATAACAAAACATGTTAAAGATTCCCGCCAATATTTTTCACCATGTGATGTCGTGGTATCAAACGCAAAGTTTGATCATCATTCACCAAATTAATCCCAACTAATGCTTAACAGAAAAACTCGAACATGGTTTACTTCGCAATTTTCATCTAGCCTATAATTATCATGTAACGTTTGAAGTCTTAAGCGGTGGAATTAGCTTGGCGTTTGCCTACTTGGTGATTGACATGACAAGACCGTTGGAAACGGTGCGGCTAAAGCCGCCACAAGAACACCTAATATTGCACATAACAACCGAAGAGCTTGTTTTCCTGTTTGTGAATAAAATTCAAATGACTGTTCAGATGACTGCACAACTGTTTTTTTTAAATTAGGTGTGAAACTCAATAATTTTCCACACTTCCTGATTAATATGAAAATTTTGTTAAGACATATTTTTCTGTGTAAAACAGGAGCTTAACAGCATATTCCAGCGTGTTTGATGACAGACTGACCAATTAAAAAATAATGATGATGTTTACTGTGCTTCACTTCTAAGGACTCTGTTGGGGCCAATAGATTTTTGATTTGTTGGTGCATACCTTAATGCATCCCTGTTTAGAACAATAAATATGCCTCGTGTTCACCAACTTCGAGTCAGTCTGTCACAGCCATAAATGGCACTCAAAATCATTGTTGGAAAGTATAAATTATTCTGTTGGCCACAAACGACTTTCCCTTGCTGTTACTTGTACTCATCCTACTATATTGTGGGCAATAATTAGTGATTAACTTCACTTGCTTAAGAGTTAGCAACCAAGAAAAGTAAGGAGCAAGTCAATGTTGCCTGACAATAAAAAGCCGAGGTATGATGTTACGTTGTGTGATAATGAAATAAGCTGGCTTTGCCTATGGTCTGAACTATGATTGACAGTAAGGCAGTGTCTGATAGCCTTCGAACTTCTAACCAATTTGCACTAGCGCAGTCTTTATGATTGTACCTTACAGATTTCACCTATTCTGCATTGACAGTCATCATTTTCTGATGATGATGAGCAGGCCACACCACCTACAAGTGGCTGTGCCCCAGGAGGCACCTCCAGTGCAATTCCAATGCAACAGAAATGACATCTTAGTTTCATCACTTCACGGCGTGTGCTTAATGTTACCAGAAGAAGGGATGGCGATGCTCATGAAGGTTTGAGAGGAACAGAGGTATCATGGTCGAAGCCGGCTCAATTTTTTATAACATAACAGAGTCTCATACCTCGCCTTATCTTATTTAACGTTAGACATCATTGATGTCTTTGTTGTGACAAAAACTGCAAACAATTGTTGTGCAAAACAGAATACTTTATAGTTGCCAACATGCAAGAACGATTCTGAGTACTGATTATGGCTGGTAATAGACCTCAAGTCAATGAAGAAATTGAACATTGTTTGCAATCTCGTTGGTTGTATTGAAGCAGCAAGAAAAACTCTTTTGCACTCAAAACAGCCATTTGAAATTAGACAACAACATTCGCGATCGTTATTTGGATGGGCGAGAGACTCCAAGACGATAAACACGAGACACTATTTATTTCATATTTTTTTTCATTTCTTAAAACAAAACGGAAAATTTGGGCATAATTTTTGAACGAGCATTTGTTGGAAGATGTTAAGCCACCACTGAAACATCAGTACGAACTGTAAAAATGCTAATGGTCTCTGCTGAACATTATGCTAACGACAAAAGAACCCTTGGATTAGTTAAGAAAGTTAAGACAGGAAGAGGCATTGTTGCTATATGTGGTATGGGTACAGTGGAAATAAATTCAACTGTAGAGGAATCAGTTGTAGTCATTCTGACAATTGCAAAGAGATTCTTTTAACGTACTGATTAATGAAGCTAGGAAAGGATTCAATAAAGGGTTTAGAATGCCTGTAAATGCTATGCGCAATTGCGCATACTCTGAAGGCCCTGTGCACTGATCGTACATGTCATTGTGTACCAGCTTAGCCTCCACAAGGATTTGTACTGACAGCACAGTTTGTAGCATGATATTACACGCTTCTGAAGAGGTTGTTTATCACCAGTACACATACTGTGCATAGCCAGTAGCAGAATCAAGCCAGATGCATGAATCGTTAAAAACCGGAAAAAAATTTGAACGCACCCAAACGGTAATCAAACTGTTAACCGACAACCAAACACAAACCTTAAACAGAACTGAAAAGGCCGTGGTTCATTTTCTGGCTCAACAAGCATTTGATACTGAATATGGACAATAGATTCTGTCAATTAAAATATTAATGCAATAGTTGAAAAGTCAAATTTAATTAGGCTAACAAGTAACATTTTTTTACCCGAATCTATATTATATTTGCTGAAAATATTACATTAACCTCTCAGTGAATTAAAAAAAAACAGTAATCAAAATTAAGCTGGTTTTTAACCAGTTCCAACTGGTTTGAACTGAACCACAACGTGTATTTACTCAGGAAAAGAGAACTGAACCTGAACACTATCCAGAGTTTAACCATCATCTAAACCGGTATGCTATTTTGTTTGGGTTTCAATACCATGACCAATGGTATACATTGATATTTATGGTCAGTGCATAGTGTCTACAGAGTGTACTTACCTTCAATACAAGAATGCATTTACATAGTACGAAGCAAAGCCCAAAGTGTTACGAGCTGGAATATCTAATAGATTCTTGTATTATTTTCTGATACAGTATTTCTTTATTGTTCTGTACGAATTTACACTATTGGCATTTTGGTGTTAAAATTGTAGCGGTTGCATTTAAAATTTATTAAAGTGTTCACTTTTATGAACGGCTGTACTTACTTAATAACATAGCCTATGATTAGCCTGTGGCGCCTATTGATGTTTCTAATACAGGGTTAGAAAGCAATATGCTGATTAATAAATCTAATCGTATTTGTTTGGATTTTCTTGTTGCTTTTTCCTACCGCAATCAAACGTTAAAGTCAAAAACATGAACACTGCTAACGAATGTTCAAGTTTAGTTATTTAATATGCAACTTCTCTGTAGAGACAAGCCATTCTAATATTGCAGACTTATTAGCATTTTTGTGCGTTGATGTAACAGACTAATCTGTAATAGACTAGGCTACTTTCTGAAATCCCCATGATATCAACATGGGAACAGCTCCGTGAGTAAACATAACTATCCAACAACATAAAAATTGAAATTGAAAAGTAAAATATTTTAATATATTTTTTCCTTTATAGTTGCTTGGGAAATGAATATCATAGACTAATCTGGGAATTACCACATAACCAACCTTAAAGGGTTTGGTTCACTTTTCTGAAAATTGTTTTACCGAACATCATTTTATTTACACGATTAGTTTAACGAAATAAATGTTACCAACAGTTACTTTATTGACACGATCATTATAACTACAAAGCTGTTTTACTGACAGATGCTGTGCCAACAACTTCACTTTATAAACCTACATTTATTTTACTGAACATCAATGTCGAAATCACCGGCTAAAAAATAAACGAAAAAGCATGGTACCCTGAATGAGAGTCGAAAAATAAAGATAACAACATTAAAAAGCAACTAAAATTCAAAGCCAAGTGCAGTCAAAGTTGAATGTCGCACGCGATATACTCCAGCAATGGACGGATGACTCAATCTCTGTAGATTGTTTTGGTGCTAGTTATCCGTTGTACAGTTTCGCTTTCGGATTACCCCGGATTTTTTCTTCATTGCTTTTTTGTAGTTTTGTTGTCACCCAGTGATAACGAACGAGACTCAACCCTGCCACTGAATTAACTAATCCTGTTCCTTCCAGGCCTGGGTAACACGGAAGACATTCTAACCCCTGTCGCTGCAGCCACATCAAAATCTCCCATTGTTCTATCTGAAGCCCCTCACAACATCCAAGCAGATATCATGGCGTATCACTCAACATCTAATGTGATTGTGGCTCTCTCTTACGCCGGAAAACTCCCAACAGTGGAATGGACTCTAAAAAAATCCATTAGCGAATATCTCTTCACGTTTGGGGCTCCCCAACAATCGAACTATTCGCCACAAAGCACGGCACCAAACTTCCCGACTTCATAAGCCCAGTCCCAAACGATCAGGCCACAGCATTAGAGGCACTGACCTACGCTTGGATGAACCTCTATGCCTCCTACAAAATACAGGTCCTACAGATCCTACAAAATATATCTCAGTCACAGGTCAGTCAGTCCTACCGATCGGCCAAATCTTGCCATCTGCAGCATGATTCTCTCATATTCTAAGTCTCGTAGTCGACACTCCAAGAAGTCTTCCACTAATACAAGATCTACCATCACAATAGAAGAGAACCGAATTCTACCCAAACACCATTCACGGTTGGCCACTATAATCAAACTCATCAAGACGGAAAATCACGGAGAACAAGCAAATCGCATTGCCAGTAATGCCATCAGCGACTCAACCAACAGAATCGATGACAGCGCTGGACTAAATGGTCTCATTGGTGTAACAGAAGAAAAGTCAATCTAATCGACCACCCTCTTTCAGAACTCCTAAATTCTTGAACGAGGGACTAAAAGGATTTACAATACTTGTCTACCGATCCACATTGAACTCAGTCTTCAAGGCAGCAAGCAACATTAACCTCCTCGATGACTACGACATCTCCACTCTTATAACGTCTTTCGAGATGGAACAACCGACTACTTTCCGCATCTTCCATGAATGAGACTTAACTGTCGTCCTCCAATAATGAATAAAACCACCCTATGAACCAATGCAAAACTGCTCCATGAACTGTTCCACCACGGAAGACAGTTTTCTTAATTACCAATGCGGCAAGTCTTCGATGCAGCGAAATTCAAGCCCTATCGTCGGTTCCAGCCTGCTTCTTCGCACCAGATAATTCGTGTGTATTTCTAACACCAAGAACTGAATTCGGGCAAAATCCCCAAACCCCTGTGAATCAACTAAACCAATTATCATCCCAGCACTAATAAAAACCACAGGTGATGGACCCGAGCGTCTCTTATGTCTGGTTCGAGCACTTCGCTACTACATCGCCAGGACCAACAACATCGAGCTTCGCAGAGGCAGAAATCAACTTTTTTACCCTTCAACAAAGCTTCGGTGATACCTCAGCAGGCACCATCGCACAATGGATAAGAGAAACCATCCAAAGTATACCAGAAGATCAAAACATCAATTGTGCTGAAAACAACATCAACATAAACGGCACATGAATTGAGGGCAATCTCCATATCATGGGCATTCCAGATGTGTCATCCAGCCCCCCTTAAGCACTAGAAAACAAAAACAAGTCCACCACCAAGACGGAAGCAAACCCCTCATATTTAAATAGGCGGCCTTATTCAGGGCCATCCTGCGGATTTTTGTTTGTTTTTTGTTTCTTCTTCCTCTTCCACCTTTACCTCCGTTCTAAATTTGCAGGTAATAACAGTATTCTGCCAGCTCCTCAGTTCGTGCCGGCCGGAAATTGTCTCTTTTGCGTAAAAAAAAACATCTTGAATTTGTGCATTCGTTCCTCGCAATGCTTCGTTTCGTGGAAATTTTTCGATTCCTTGTAGCCGCCAGCTGCGTAATCCATCTGCACATGCACGGACGCATTCCTTCTCCATAAAAGTGCTTTTGTGCGAAAGGCAGGTCATCATATTTCCTCTCGATTGCATCAGGCGGTGAGGAAAGAGGGTAGGTAGGGCGGGTTTGGTTGTGTAAGTTATCCTAGACAAAAGTAACAATTTTCGGCCGTCCAAGACTGAGGGGGCGGCAAAATACTGTTTCTTGTTGCCGCTGGAAATATACTAAACCTGTGAATTTTTGAATTCACATTTAGACCTCATCAAAGTTGGGTGGCTGGTGACGCCTTGATGGGCGCTCTAGGGTTACGAGCTGGCTTCCCCAAAAAAGTTAACAAACTTCGCACTTTATTCAGAAAACATGAAAAAGGTCGAATTTGGATCTCTTTTGGCAAAACATGGTGGCCCTGAGAAGGTTCTTGCTTCCGTCCTGATGGTGGACTTGCTTCTGTTTCCAAGTGCTTAAGAAGGGGAGGGGAAGGGAGAGAAGCTGGATAATGTTTTTCTTTAGGTTTTATCTGGTTTGCATACGATCCTGATCGGGTGTGAAATTAATTTT
Organism: Lithobius niger; assembly: GCA_023313725.1. Taxonomy (NCBI): domain Eukaryota; kingdom Metazoa; phylum Arthropoda; class Chilopoda; order Lithobiomorpha; family Lithobiidae; genus Lithobius; species Lithobius niger. Next base: position 120,217 of record JAHWFP010257990.1, on the reverse strand, counting down.
GCCTCATTGGAGATTAATACGAGGTGGTCTTTGGGTATTCTGTCAAAATAAAAAAACGTAATTGTCTATGACAAGTTGCATTTCTTCATATCCATGTAACTTTACCTTCAAGTCCTCATGTATGGATGTACGAGGTATAAGAGCCAATCCAAACTTCCCATCATCCAGAAGTTCATCCACATTTCTGTATTGTTTTGGCTCAGCTTTCGTAGTTAAAGATGCTGTTAGCATACTAGAGTAAGTTTTGGTAGTGATAACGACGAACAAGGAAAATGTAAGAAATATTATTTGCTTTGAACAATGACGTGTGAAATTCATAATGCCTGAAAGAATTGAATTAATTGCATATTAGGAACTTACGTTTTTTTTTTGGGCATATTAATTTGTGTTCTAAAGTTAGGTCGCTGTATCTTGCACTTATTACGTTATTTAATTAAACTATAACAAAAACAAAAACTGGTAAAGAGGTCGTCAAGTAGATAATGGTTCGGGTGTTCAAAGGCGTAATATCAACGGATCAATACATTCACCAAGTTCCATGCCACCGACTAATGGCTTAAAGGTAAAATAATCTGGCCATTGCTACTCTAGGTAGCAATGTTTAAAGTTTTTCATATAACATCTTGAGCATTTGTCGATTGAATGTAACTTGGCTAAGTTTGTGGTCCTTTGATATCACTCCTTTGAAAGTCCAACCATTCTCTATTGGCGGCCTCTTTACCTGTTTTAGTTTTCGATGATATCACTTCATTTTTATTCAATAGTAGTTATACAGATAATTAGGACCACTTTTTTTTATTTACTGGTTGTTTTTTTATCACTAATTTCTCATGCCTGCTCATGCATTCCTAGTAACATGCTGAAAATGTAAACTCATAGGTATTTTCTAGCAAAATTTCCCTTCTCCGTCACGAGAAAACCTTTCACTCAGAATTATTCCACTAAGAATTAATTAGCCTTTAAGCCTTTTCTTTATGCCTCTCAAAAAAAGTGTTAGCTTATTATAAGAATCAGTCGATCTGTAGGAAAGTCATGACAATGGTCGAGGGGAATTGTGGCTCCCTTCATTTGTCAGTCATTATGCTAAATTTCGACAACAAACACACAATTCCTAACCAAGCCATCTGTCTAAACTTACTTCTTAAGTATTTGTGAGAATTATGAATAAATAATCTTGACTTATTAATTAAGACAGCTCTCTACAATGCAACCACGTGGGAACGCCGTTTCCCTCCGCAAAATTAGCATGGACTATGAGTGACTCAGAGAAAGTTTTCTTATTGTCTTATCGTGGCGCAGTGGGTAAGAGGTTTACCTCTGGTGCGGGAGGTGTGCAGTTCGAATCCCCGTGCTCTGTTTTTTTTTCTTCTTTAGGCTATCATAAATTTTAGTTAAACATTTTTTTAGGCCACCAACTACTGTTTTCTTAACGAATTAGCTTTTTTTTTGTCATTTTTAAGATTGTTTTGCATCAGTTACAAGAAACAACAGTTTCGTTTTTTACCAGGGTATAGTATTATAATAAACAAAAAACGGAACGTTAAATGTTAAGAGTAAGGGTCTAAAAGTCAAAACCTACAAGGAACACGGACAAGCTTTGATGGTCAGGGTCTAAGGGTAAAATTTTGTCAGTAAGAGGCTGGTAAGCATTAGGCCCTTACTACCCGGTGGTTAGCTTAGATCTAGTCTAGTCGGACAGAACATGTGTATGAACGGTTGTGGCAGGTTTTCTTTGTTCTTAGAATATCGTTAAGGAACTTTAAGAACATAATTTTCTTGTGAAGTTTCGAATTTTGTCTTTTGATGCTTTAGAATTTTTGATTTATCTTTCGTACATTATGGTAGAGCTTAACCAATAATGCTCTCTGATGCGAATGTGCTGTCATGTTACTAAATCGAAAAAAAAATTTTTCAACCTAAAGCAAAGCGGGAAACGCATCCCCACTAACACTGGACTTGCTTAATAATTTATCAAGCCAATTTTGTAAATCCAAGAACTTTCTTTAAAGCTACCTTTATAATAATATCTCAGGTTTTAAGGTAACTGTTGACAACCAATAATCCTCATTACTGTGTTTGTTCTGTCATGTTACCAAACCAAAAAATAAACTTTTCAACACAAAAGCAGGAAACGTACACCATACTACCACTGTATCATCACATGAGACTTTGTAGGAGGATTTACAGTTTTTCGTCAAAATGTATTTACTGCTTTCCTATTCTTAAGGACGAAAGCTGGCCACCAGGTAGTAAGGGTCTAATGTTTACCAGCCTCTTACTGACAAAATTTTACACCTAGACCCTGACTGTGAAAGCTTGTCCCTGTTCCTTGAAGGTTTTGACTTTTAGACCCGTACTCTGAACATTTAACGTTCCGTTTTTTTGTTTATTAATACCTGTTACTTTTAGAATTGAACCTAAACTATAAAACAGTGCAGCTGACGGTAGGCTACTGCCTGCACTGAGAAGAATGCACTATACACCCACTTTAGAGTTTGAATACAACTTCCTTTTTAATTTTTCTTTCACGTGTTTTATTTTTTTATTGAAGGAAATCAGGCTATAATATATAGCCTAATTTCAAAATGGCTGACTCATTACAAGATGGCGTGGATTACAGATTAATAATGACGATAGCACATTCATTGTTTCAACTCTTAATATCGTCTTTATTCTAAATTGGACGATACTAAGCATCATTTAAAAATGGCCACCAAATTTCAAAATGGTGGCCGTTACTAGTTACGATGGCACGTTCACTGTTTGACGCGGTATCAACTGTATCGTCTCTGTCCTAAATTTGAACGAAATGGGACAATACAAATATTTTCATAATGGATTCCCAATTTCAAAACGATGGCCATTAGATATTACTACTGACGATGGCATATTCCCTGTTTCACTTGGTATCAACTTTTTTGTCTCTGTTCTAAATTTGAAGGAAATCTAACGATAATAAGCATAATTATTTCAAAATGGCCCTGATTTCAAGATGGCGGCCATTACAGTGTAAATGCGACTATGGTGCATTCATTCTTTCATTTAATATCAACTAATAGCTACTTCGTGATGTGCAAAATCCAAAAGAAATCGGAAATTTACAGTGGCAGTTATTATTCATCTGGAAATTGCAAGATCCATCTACACCTAACAGTGAGGTTATTATGCATGCTACGGTATAGGGTCCGAGTCTACACTGAATGTGAGGCGTCTTTCCTGCTCGGAACATTTATTTGGAAAAAAATAGTAGCGAGCAACCCTACCCCATCCCCCCTCCTAAAAAAACCACCGTTATTTTGTCATCTGTTTCCTTATGCGGACAAAAAAGTAGGAGCGGTGCAAGCCTCCCCCCCCCCCCAAAAAAAAAGAACTATTGTGTCGTCTATTTTCTTATTTGGAAAAAAATGTAGGAGCGGTGTGTAATTCCCTTCCTTCCCCCTATCCTATGCCTCCCCCCCCCCAAAAAAAAGAAAAAGAAAGTAAACCCTACTACTTTCTCATCTGTTTCCGTATTTGAAAAAAAAGCAGGAAGGAACAATTTTCTCTGCCCCCCCCAAAAAAAAATGACCTGTTGGTCAAATACTTACTAACTTGGAAAAAAAAAGCAACAACCAAAAAGACTGCAGTACACGTGAAGAATGAAGACTCCATCTCTCCAATTCCATGTTTAATATTAACGCTGGCAAGATTAGTATCAAATAAGAGCTGACGACCCAGTTTGGGTTCGTGCTCCCTAAACAAAAAGAACACCTATAGCTTGCTCGTCTATGCGCAAAATCTGAAAGAAATAGGAATTTTCCCCGTGACAGACGTAGGTAAGAAAGAGTATATTCATCCGGAGATAGGACTCCTATCTACACCGAACAGTGGAACCAATTATTCATGCTATGGTGTAGGATTCGTATCTACACTGAATGTGAGCCACCATTCCTACGCGAAACGTTAGGAATTGCTCCTGCACAGAACTCTACCTTAGTACGAATATGCATTAACATTTAACAAGTAGGAATTGTGAGTGTACCGAACAGTGTTCAGGTATCCAGCAAGAATGTTATCCACACTGACATAAGGGAGCGTTCACAAATTACCCAACACTTTTATTTTCTTTAGCAATTTAGATCCCCTTCCCCTTTGTAACACCAGTGTGTCACTTGGATTGACCCTATCCACCTGAAAATACGTAACATTTTCTAATTCCCCCATTCCACCGCCCTCCAGTTGTATAGGTGTTTTTTTTATTGAATTCGTTTTAATGACCAGATATTTGTAAATAAAATTTTAGTCGTTAAACAGATGTAAGAAAAATAGTTTGCTAAAAGAATGTAGATAAAAATGTAGCATACAATTAGTGTGTTACCTATAACTTCATGATACTCACCCTCCCCCATCGTAACAGATGGGAACACATTTGCTGAACTCCTCCTCCAGGCGTTACGTAATTTGTGAACGCTCCCTATTGTACGTTGGGAGAACTTCGTTACAGTAGGAAGAATTTGTTTTTGAATCAGCAAAAAAAGCATTGTTTCAGTTAGCACGTGATGGCTCTTTTCTAAATAACTACTTCAGTAAAACTAAAATAACCTTGAAAAGGCACATGTTCACATAGGAAGCTATGATTTGAGCTTATTCCCATGATTTTTGGTGGTGTTGTTTGACCTGTAGAGAGGACAGATGAAAGCAACCCCAGAACAAAAAGAAGAAGAAGCAGAACAAGAAGTTGTCTATTTGGTCCCGCTCTGGATCTCGGATTTGGCTGGACCGAATTTCACAATTTTTGGACTGTAGAGAGGCCTTGACTAGTCGAGGCTGGATTCCAAATTTGGTTTTAAAATGTTCACTTTTGACGGCGTTATAAGCTCTCAAAGTTAAGAGTTTAACACAGAGAACCAGGCTGACCCTTACTAACACTGGTGATAAAATTTTAAAATTTTAAAATTTTGAGAATTTAAATTTTGTGCCAGTAACTTGAAAAAAATACGTGTCTGCACAGTGTCATTTCATACCCACCTACCAATTTTCAACATACTGGGTTCAATAGTTGCTCTGTATTCTTGTTCGGTAGCAACTCATATCACATTCATATACTAATTAGCACGTGAAGGATTATGAGTTGCTATAGAACAAGCTTACAGAGCCACTGTTCAACCTAGAATGTTGAAATTGGCAGGTGGGTATAAAATGACATGTGCAGACGTGTTTTTTTTTTAAGAAACTGGCACAAATACAAGCTTCAAAATAAAAAAATCTCAAATTCATTAATAAAGTGGTAAAAGAATTCCAGATAATGGAAAGTTTTTTTTACTGTTTTCACTGTTATTTTTTCAAATTTTAACTGATTTTGACAAACAATATGCCACCCGAAGCGCAATTTTCAGAGCTTTCTGATGCTGTTTACCGCGTGTTGCGTGTTGATAGACCATTTCGTTTAAGAAATATCTTTGAAAATCGTAAACGTTTACAAAAACTGGAGTTTTTTTACTGTTTTCGCTGTCATTTTTTTCAAATTGCTACAGAACAAGATTACAGAGCAACTATTCAACCTAGCATGTTGAAAACTGGCAGGTGGGTATAAGATGACACTGTGCAGACGTCTTTTTTTTCAAGTGTCCGACACAAATACAAGCTTCAAAATAAAAAATCCTAAATTCATTAATAAAATGGTAAAAGAATTCCTGGTAATGATTTTTTCTTTTTTCATATGTGGCAAGTTCAAAGGGTTTCAAAGGGTTTAACGAGCGTTAACCACTCCTGGTCATCTGCCCGAAGCCCTAAGGCCCTATTCATCGTTCAACAATCGTGTGCAACTCGATATATAAAGAACAATAATTCGCAATTGTTGCGTTTTTAGTTTTTTGATTTAACTTATGGTTTGGTTATTTGTTTGTGTGCGCGTGTCTTTTTTGCTGTTGAACAAATTAGTAAACAACGGTCTTATTTTTTTGTCTCTCTAATATTTTTTGGTTATCAGTCGCTAAATATTCAACAAGAGAAACGAAACTGTAATGAGACTATAAATATGGATGATTATTTAAATATTCAAGAACCAAGGTTTTATTTCAAATAGGCTCGATAACAAGGTCACATACTGTTGCCACAAATCATATAGCCGAGGACATGTATACCGTGACTGTAGCTGACTCCACCGACAATACCAACAATGTTTATCCCAATATTATATTAGTTACGCGTCTATTCATGCTATGCTTGTAACACCTCAATATTGTAAACCCGAAAAGGTATGGCGTTCGTGTTGTACCGTAGTCTACGGCCAATTATGTGCCTGAAATCCTTCTTAATAGTTAGTATGTAATGTTACCTCTGACTGGCCAATGCAAACAATATTATAAAATAAAAATCAGACTTAAATGTTCTGTCCTGAATTCGGAACTTGTTTCAATAAAGGTAAAAAAGTAGAACAGGTGGTAGCTGCCAGAGTTACTGGCTTCAAGCATACACCATTTCCAATACGGCGTTTGCTTGAAGCCAGCAGCTGTGGCATGGTACGAATTAGGACAAAATTGCTGGTCAGAGGCCACCTTTAATTTATAACCCACAAAGTAATTTGAAACTGTATTCCATTTCCAATATTCACAACACGCGAGCAATGGTACTACACAAATTAACATGTGAGGTGATACAGTAGCTAGCTAATGGCTAGCTAGATACACATTTTCAACGTTATTGAGGATCATATTTCGCCCTGATAGCCGTACCTACATGTTACATTTTGACAGGAGCTGTAGAAGCTGCTGTCAGTTTCGACCAAATTATTGTTTTTCTTTGGTGTTCGGAAATGGGCCAAACTCATGTTCAAGATATTAGATACCATTACGGCGACACCACAATGTCCTCACAATTGAATATCATTGATTGTTGCCTTGCTTGGCGTGACACACTGCATAAAAGCAAACTCCATTCTTTACCACTGTGCTGCGACGTCTTGAGATTGTGGAAGAGGTCTGAAGGATTCTTTGAGTCGTCTTTGTACTTTCCTAATTTTATCTTCAAAACTACGTAGAACAGCATAACCAACTAACCGGGCTCCCAGTCAACTTCACTGGATAAAAAATAGGATAAATAGGATTTTCTTGTTAAAAATAGAAGCTTTATAGGAAAATCAAGCAAATTAGTAGGAGGTTTAGAGGAATTATTAGCCAAGATGATGTGGTTTTTGGCTGCCATAGAACAGTTTTTTTTTTCTACAAAGAAAAAAGAAGAACTTTTGAGTCCACACACACGGTCCGTATATGCTTTATTTGGCTGTGTTTAGCCGCTCAACCAACTGACGGTCTGTTTTCGTATCATGCTGCAGCGGCACAGAGGGCAAAGATCGATGTTCTTCTTTTCAGATTAAATTAACTATAGCTTGGCAAGGAAATACACTACAAACAGGACATGTTTCAGTTGGGAATACAAAAATATAGTACAGTATGTCTTAGTAGTCATGAACCAGGTAGGCTATATGGCACTATATGGTAAATGGTGTAGGCCTATATGGTATAGGCCTATACTACACCCAGAGGAAAGTCCTGGGTTCGAGTCCTGGGTTTGAGACCAAGGCCCAGGAATCAGTGATTTCCCTATTGTTAGGAACAAAGGGCATTTATTCCATGTCGTAAGAGGTACAACACTCCAACACTGCTTTGTAATGAGGCATACATGAACGGTTTCCATTTTCATGTTCGCCTTAAGAAAAGGGTCAGTAAATATCCCACGAAGTCCAGAAAGATGTGTTGCTGGAGAACCAAAAAATGACACGGGTAAAAAGAGCTACAATTGTTCAAAATGACTCCCATCGACAGCAATACACAGGTCAAGTTTCTCCGATCAGGACCGTTGCACAGATAAAAAAGTTTCAGTGCTGACGATCTGCATGTTAGGGGTTATCCTCTCCTGCAGCTCCTAACTTGCATCTGCAGGGTATACAAGATTTTTCAGGTACCAACATATAGGAAGAAGTCCATGGGGGTAAGATATAGAGAGCGCGCGGCCAGGCCACTGGACCGTTAGGTTCCTATCCAGAGGTTACAAAAGTTCTCATTGAACCAATCTGTGGCAATATGTGCAGAATGTGCAGGTGCCCCATTCTCGATGAACATCAGCATTACATCAGCATTACATAACAAAGGCCGAACTTGTTGTGTAGCGTTGTCCATTCAGGTTACCTTGGATGAAAAAATGGGCCGATAATAGATCATCCCTGATGCCACACCACACATTAAGTTTCTGTAGATGTTGGGTATGTGCCTCAGCAATGACATTTGGATTTGTATCGGCCCAGTGGTACGTCCAATGCCTGGTGAACTGCCCATTACCTACTAAGGTCGATTCATCCGTAAAGATGAAACGTTTTGTAACGGAAGGATCGTCATCGATTTTCCTTCTGGCCCAATGGCAGAATTCTAATCGTCGATGTACATCGTTTGGATGCAGTTGTTTGTTATACAAAGTGTGTCCTATACGGGCGAATCTTATTCCTCTTCATAATGCGATGGGCAGCATCCTAAGATATGCAAGCGGCTACACCACGATCCTGTAGTGACAATGTTGGTACAGTAGCAATACTGGCTAGAACCTCAACTGTTTTCTCTCCAGAAGTTGCCGTCCGTGATCTCCCTGATCTCTTTTTTCGATAACATTTCCAGCCTCCATAAAACGTTCGACGAGTCTCATTACCGTAGTGTGACTTGGCGCTGGTCTGTGTACGTGGTAATGCTGGAATGTATGGGGCTGCAAGTCTATAGTTTTCCCTAAGTTCGAAAGAAGATCAGTGAGAAGAAGCTCACTGTACTCATTAATACTGTAGGTGATGACGAAGACGATCATCTTGAAACATGGTAAGATAAGATACAGTAATGTACTGGTGTTACTGCAGTTAACACCTATTGTGGAAGACATTTGCTACTCCCATTATGTGCATATTTTGCTCATAGTTTGCTGATTTGTACATCTTAGGCCTAATATGGTATATGCGTACATCATATAAGCCTACACTGTATAGGCCTATACCATATAGGCCTACCTGGTTCAGACTTCTGAGACATACTGTATATAGGAGCATTTCACGATTTATAGGAGCTTTATAGGAATCGTATAAAAATAGGAAATATATGAAATATAGGAGGACTGGAAGTCTTGAACTAATGAAAAGGCATATTCGTTTAGAAAAGCTAAGTTATCAGCCTAGTATATTGTTAGTGCCGTTATATACGCCCTGTCGTTTTTCGTTTGAATGCCCGGTCCAAAAATGGATCCGAAGACAAACAAGATGGCAAAGCGAGCTGAAGATAGTTGTTTCTAAAATACATTCACGAACGAACGAATATCTAGCGACCGTCAATTTCATTTTCAGTATATTGTTCGTATCTCATATACCGAATTTTTCTACAGAATAAAATAAATCCATACTGCTAAACATACATAATTTGTTGTTGTTTTTAAACCAGACTTTTAAATTTCTTTAATCGTTTGTAATGGGCTACTGTATTATTCAATGGAGGCATATGTTATGAAATACGAAAATTAAATTGGTAATAAATTGAATGCCAGCTGTCTTCGTGAAAATTACCGTGGAATAAGTTATGTATCCTGACTAATTATAACGCCAGTAGGTAGTCCTTTGCTAAACTGGGCATGTTATAATTTTGTTAATAATAAGACTGCGTTCAGAACTCCTAAATTTGACATTTAAAGATTTACACACCAACATCCACCGCCAATGTTAACATGTCAGTAAACAAAATCCGTCGTCACCTGGAATTTTTTTCTTTTGCTTAGAGATGGCATGACATTATTATTTGTTGCCTGAGAATAAATTATTTCCTATGCATGTAATAGTTATTGCTACACTTTTGCAATACCATACTTACACTGCAAAAATGGCGTTGTGACTTACAACGTTACAACGCTTTTGGTCTTATAACGAGGTTTTAGGTGTTGTAAAGCACAACGTCTACAAACGCAACGTCTAAAATCAGTCTTCCAAGGACGAATATTTGTAGATGTTGCGTGTTTAACGTCTACAGAATAGGTGTTGTAAACCACAACGTCTATAAGTGTTGTAATCCACAACGTCTATACGTGTTGTAAACCACAACGTCTATAAGTGTTGTAAACCACAACGTTTATAAGTGTTGTAATACACAACGTCTATACGTGTTGTAAACCACAGCATCTGTAGGTGTTGTAGATCAAAACGTCTATAGGTGTAGTAACGTACAATATCTATAGGTGTTGTAAACCACAATGTCTATAGGTGTTGTAACCCACAACGTGTATAGGTGTTGTAAACCACAACGCCTAAAATACTTAGTAAGGCACTGAATGACGTCACAAATATAATTATGAGTAAAGATTCTGCTTAACAAAATACGTCACGGATGACTTTTCAAATTTTAGATATTTTGTTATAGTCCATCGTTTAAAAGATTTTCAGTCTTCGGCTGAAAATACTGTCGACTAAATTGTGTTTTTATACCAGTTTGGTAAAGTAAAATTGTGCCTGGATTTTATTGTTCAGGTAAGTTTTTGGTAATATTTTAATAATGCGAAACAAAATTGTAGTCCTTTAGTTTTACAGCCAAACTGAAGCCTGTAAGCTGTGTCTGGATTTTTTATTATTATATTGCTTTAAAAACTGTAGTTAAACCATTTCTGCGAAAACCGGAAGTTCAAATGGTAAACGCGTGGGTAAGCTGAACCGCTTACAGAAGCCTCGAGTGAAGCAGTATACTATTGCACAGTAACTCTTTAGTTAAGTTTGGTACTGATGTGTAGTTAAACCATCAATATCAGTAAATGTTTGTCTTCCCCCTAATTCATTTAAAACGTTTCTGACGTTAGGGACGAATTAATAAAAAGTACCCAAGCAATCCTAAAACCACAACAAATGTACAGTTGCGTCTCAAAGTGGTGGTTTAACAAGAGTTTCTATGTATCGAAATCTTCGTTTATTCGGTGTGTTTGGACAATACAGTCAGCTTCTTGACTCATGACCCTCATTATCCCCGTGAGCATGTAGGGTGACCAATCGGATGGAGCTCTTCCCACCGACTTATCAAAATAACAAAAGAAAGATAAATGACTTAACGGCGCAATGCAATAAAGGCGTGCGTTGTAGGTGTTGTAAAACGCAACGTCTACTGTAGGTGTTGTAAAACGCAACGTCTACTGTAGGTGTTGTAAAACACAACGTCTACTGTAGGTGTTGTAAACCACAACGTCTACGGTAGGTGTTGTAAATCATAACATGTTGTGACCACAACGTGTTGTAAAAAAGGAGACAATAGGTGTTGTGATAGACGTTGTGATTCACAACGACTATTTTTACAGTGTAGTCTTTAAATTATTTTGATTTCCTTCTGCTTTTAAGATTTACATGCTGTCTTTGTGGTACTTCGTACTGATGCAAAATGCGTAGTTTGTTTAAGTGGTTTTTATAATTATTATTTTGGGATCAAGTTTATTTTAGAAGGTCAACATTCATTTAGACAAACTTTCTTTAAAATTAGTTTGCTTGATCGAACTTTTACCTCATGAGTAATTTTCACGAAAGTTTTACGCGTGTTTGAGTGTCGTAAAAGCAAGTTACAAGAGTGATAAAATGGGCCTAAACGAACCGTAACTTAATTATCTTTCTTTTGGCGCTACTCATCTTTGGAGGTGCCTTGTTTCAAGAGTAGTAGAGGGACGTGCGCGCACGCATGGACATGGTACGTTTTTAATTATGTAGACTAGCCACATCGCTCGCTTGGTTGGCGTCGTCTCACTTCGTATTTTATCACTATTCGTCTTTAAGGCTCATCCCATACTTGTAATACCTGTATTCTTGCTTGTAATGCCTGTGTTTGTTGGGACGACGTTCGATGCTCGAGGATATTTGTTATTGAAACTCGTATGCCACTAACTGACATATCACACCCAAACGTAGTGTGCACTTTTCCCAATGCTTCAGCTCATAAACCAACTATTTGGCTGTTTCTTATTTTACCTGTTTCTGGTTTAATGTCATACCATAGTTGTAATGTTAGCATTCTGTATCAACCTGTTGGATTTTTGTGATGGGGCCAATGACCTTGCTGTCGACGCATCATTAAGCCTTTTCCCCCATAACCTTTTTTTTATCGACGTAGAAAGTTGTTCATTTTCACTACTGAATATATTTTTAATCCACTGCTTACTACTGTATTAGGAATAAGTGCTGTTTCCGATGACAAACGCTGATTTTCGCTAGCTTCGCATACTCAGTCAGCGCAAACGCCTCCGTAGAAAAACGTGACAGAATTAATGTAATTTGAGCCACCTGCATTGTTTCAATATATTTCTTTTGATATTAATTGTTTCCTGCACACTTTCACTGTTACTTTGATCTACTAGTTCGTTTCTTTTATTTCTTCCTTGCGCAAAATAAAATAAATATATCATTTAAATTTATTTATTTACTAGCTAACCCCAGCATCGTAACATTCGCCATTCTAGCAAAAATGCAACCCTTCAATGCTTCGTTGGGATTTACTTAGAAGAATTATCAGAATGCCCTAAAATGAAAGAGACCAAGGGCGATAATCAGTAACAAACGTAGTATTGTTTCAATACTGCTAGCTGTTCAAGTTCAAGTTCAAATTTAATACGAGAGAATACACAGAAGCCCCAACGCTATGCTCTCTCTTCTCTCGCTGGCTGTTAGAGCCCAGTTGAATATAAATAAAGTAATTACAAGGTAAAGGGTAAACGAAGCAAGCAGTCTGCATTAAAGACTGTCCTTGTCAGGCTACACAATACACTAGTCTGAGAAAGAAAGAAAAGACAACTGCCCCAACTGGGGCTCGAACCCAGGACCTCCTGTTTACTAGCCGGGCGCTCTAACCACTGCGATACCGGGGCGCGTACTGGCTACAGGCTCCAGCCGAGTACAGTGGTTAGAGCGCCCGGCTAGTAAACGGGAAGTCCTGGGTTCGAGCCCCAGTCGGGGCAGTTATCTTTTCTTTCTTTCTCAGACTAGTGTATTGTGTATCCTGACAAGGACAGTCTTTAATGCAGACTGCTTGCTTCGTTTACCCTTTACCTTGTAATTACTTTATTTATATTCAACTGGGCTCAAACAGCCAGCGAGAGAGAGCGAGAAGAGAGAGCAAAGCGTTGGGGCTTCTGTGTATTCTCTCTTATTAAATTTGAACTTGAACTTGAACAGCTAGCATTATTGAAACACTACTACGTTTTGTTACTGATTATCGCCCTCGGTCTCTTTCATTTTAGGGCATGCTGATAATTTTGCTAAGTGTATCCCAACGAAACATTGAAGGGGTGAATACATATTTCTGTTACTAAAGACCAGCTACAAAGATAATGTAACATATGCGGCGAGCAGTTTATATACAGGGTGGTCCAAAAAGTACTTTAAAAAGGTAGGCCCAGAAGGTGCATAGGCCTATAACGTGTGTTAGGCCTATAAAGTGTGTAGGCCTATAAAGTATGTTGAGTAGGCATGGAAGTACACATTAGGTAATAGTTTTGACGGAAACGAAGGTCAGTCCGACTAAAGAAGCGTACTGAAAAGGCACAAAAAAAATGGTTGGCCTACAACTGTAGGCCTACTCTTAGGCCTTTTCTAATAACGAAATCATACCGAAAAGACAAATGAATTCTACAGAAAATTTGAGTGGGCCATTTTCTGCCATATCAACATTCGGGTCTGTTTGACCATCGTGGAGCACCCAGTGGTCTGGCGAGCACATGTTGTACCGATTTAAATGAGATGGGCCTTGAAAATCATGTGAAACGCTTGAAAACCAAGAAAGTGAAGGGCGCAAAACGGTTTTGTTTTTCCCTACGAAAAATACTACTAGTTTAACACCAAACTTTCGAAGTCTCGGCTCCAAGCATTCGACCTTTCATCAAAGTTCTGTCAAACTTGCGCTGTCATGTCTGGTGTGATTGAATTATACTCTGGAACAATGCACTCTCTAAGGTGCTGTACATTCCCAGGATGCTGCAGTTCTGCAGAAAGTTGGTCCTTAACGTAGCCTCACTGGACGAAATCTGGAGGGGTCAGGTCAGACGACGTATAGGTGGCCATTCCACAGGACTGCCCCTGCCAATCCACCTTCCCTTGTATCAGAGATTCAGCCTTTCTCCGGCCTGAAGAAAAAAGTGGGGTGGTGCGCCATCGTATTGGTGCCTTACAGTCTGATAGTAGGCCAGGGCTACCTCTTCCTCAATTACTGGTTCAGTCTGGTCATTCAATAGCTGAAAATACTTTTCCCCATTCAATGCACCATCGATGGCCATAACAATGTTATTCCTACAAACCCACTCCACACGTTTGTACCCGACTTGTGATGGAAGTACCTTTCAACTGCAAAGTGTCGGTTTGTAATCGCATATTCACGTGTGTTCTGCTTACTTGGTGTATGGTGCAACCTGATATGAGCCTCGTCAGTCATTACAAGGCGTTTCAAAAATGTCACATTGTCATTTATGTGCTCAATAGCCTATTGGGCAATGGGGATACTGCAACCTGCGGTTGAAATCTTCATAGTCCAAATGCTGCGGCATCGCTGGTTTGAATGCCTGGTAACCATGTTCCTTCAGGACTCTCTGCACAGCGGTCTTGCATATATCTAATCTCTCTGGATAGAGAGTGTTGCGATGTTCGGGGGGGGGGCTGCTTCGATAGTGTTAATGACTGCTATGGCATGGCCCTCATCTGTAGATGTTCACGGACGCCAATCTCTCCTTTTATCATGAACAAGGCCTGTTTCGTTGAATTTCCTCAACAAATTGGAGATCATGGCCAAGAATGAAGTGGGTCTGTCTGGGTGCAGGATATGGAATTGGTCTGCAACCTGTTGAAGGATTTGGGCATTGCTCCATGTCATGCCACAAAGCAAAACCAACTCATTCCGTTCCTGAATAAAGTACTACACGGCAGGCATTACACTGGCAAACTTCCCAGCAACGTGTAAAGTGGACACTGTACACTGGAACGAGTTTACCGAACGGATTTATCGAATTAGTTTTGGAACGAATGTACGTGGAAGGAAAGTAATGTTGACTAAATTTACTGGAGTATAACCAGCCACCTACGTTGAGGTCTCTTCCTGAGTCGGACTGGCCTTCGTTTCAGTCAAAACTTTTGGCCTAATGTGTACTTCCATGCCTCTCAACAAACTTTACAGGCCTATATACTTTATAGGCATATACACTTTATAGTCTTATACACTTTCTAGGCCTACCATTTTTTTACTACTTTTTTGGACTACCCTGTACGATTGAAGTCCTCACTCCAGCAAAATTTAGAAAAAAACGAAAAAATTAATATCTTCCAGCCTATTCAATATTTTTTTGACCAGATAGTAAATAAGTATGGAAGGAATATTCATCCAAAAACGTAGGAAATTCTTTGCAATAGTAAAAGTAGGAAGCCACACGTAAATTTAAGTAAATTTGAAAACTGTTCACTTCTTGTTGTTCGGCCACAGTTTCAGAAAAACTACTGCACCTACCTAAAATCTGAAATATGATTTAAGCCAGAAATTTCCTGGTCTTTCATCCTTAAAGAGATCATCTTTTCGATTGGTTGTGCCATTCCGGAGTTATGGGACACTGAACAATAATTTTTTATTATTATTATTTTATTATTTTTTTATTGTTTTTGTTTTTAAACAATGTAATACGGCTACAATGCCAATCAGCAACCGTCAGCTGCGAGGAATAGACTGAACAAAAAAGAAATGTTAACCAAACCTATCTACGATATTCGTAGTTCAGTCCTAATGTACAACGATGCAGGAACTCCATAATGAACAAAGGCTAGTACCAACTGTACTAGAAACAATGCATTACAAACCTTCGCAATCTGTCTTCCATGCAACGCTTGGCCGACGTCAACAACGCCAACATGGCGCCAGACAACTTCCGGTTCTCGTCTGAATGAGATCTGATGAAATTCGCCAAAGGCCAATCCTACAACATATTTATTTGTTTATGTTATAATAATAATAATAATAATAAAGGTTTTCCCCCATTTAGGGGGGAAGGATCCAGAAGGGTTGCGGGGGCATCCTCTGATACTGGTCCCACTAAAGTGCAATGCGGCATCACAGATATGATCTTTTCAGAAAACTCGAGAGGTCAGCACAATTCAACTCCCGCTGAAAGACACTCAGAGATGGAGCAGAGACTGCAGCCTCGGAGAGGGAATTCCAAGGAGCCACTACCCCACTTGCAAAAAAAAATTTTCGGCAGTCCAAGT
>JAHWFP010257990.1:49132-101718 GCA_023313725.1 Lithobius niger | reverse complement strand
CATGAGGGCGCGCGGGCTCGGTTGTAATATTCAGCTTTATTGAAGTAATAGTGTTTGTTTCTAATTGTTAGAGTGCATAGCCGTTCTCATTGTTGTTCTCATTGTTGTTGTATTCTGCTCCTAAGAAAAATATATATCATATCAAAAACCGAAACTGGTAAGAGGGGTCGCCAAGTTCCGAATGGTTCGGCCCTTCAAAGGAGTGATATCAACACACCAAAACATTCGCCAAGTTAATCGCACCGCTTAATAGTTCGACGGTTAAATGAAAACTAGAACATTGCTACTTTTGGTAGCAATGTTCAAGTTTTCATTTAACGTGCGAAGTATTATTCGGTGTGATTAAGTTGGCGAATGTTTTGGTGTGTTGATATCACTCCTTTGAAGGGCCGAACCATTCGAAACTTGGCGGCCCCTTTTACCAGTTTTGGTTTTTGATATGATATCACTCCTTTTTTGAAATTGTGTATTGGCTCAACTCCCCTACTGTGCAGATGTGTACTATAAAGTGCCACATAAACAAGAAATTGGTTTTCAACAATTTGCTACTATCTTTTGCCTATAGACCGAACCATTCTCAACTTAGTCACCCTCTTTATGGGTTTTTGGTTTGGTTTTAATTTTGTTGCAATTTGTATTACAATATTTAGTTAGTTTTGGTGTGTTGATATCACTCCTTTGAAGGGCCGAACCACTCTCAACTTATTAGCCTCTTTACCAATTTTTGGCTTTGTTTATTTTGCTTTGTTTTTACAGTTGATTTATTTTTCGTGAATTGGACGTGAATACAATTTCTTTGCAACGTTGTTTAGAATTATCGTGATGCACTAGTGTGTGTCTAGACACGTAAGTCAGTATTCACGTTCTCATTGTCCGAACTTTGGCCGTCCAATGAGAGACGATGCCGACAATGCTAACAATGGTTATAACAATATTTTTGTACTTACGCGCCCTCCCACACCATCCCTGTTGCGCCCCCAGGCTCCAAACCATAAAAGGTATGCAGTTCGCATTGTACTGCATCCATTCGTCCAATTTCATAACTGGAAGCCTCCCCGTTATCTCGGTATCGATGAATAATCACCCTATGGGATTTAACATGGGGATGAGCGTATTAGCTAGCTAGATAGCTAGTTAACACATTTACAACGTTATTGAGGGTCAGATTTTGCACTGAAAGCAGCGTAGCTGGCAATCCTACACGAGTTAATTTTTTGGCAGGTGGGTCATTGCTCTTGATTTCAACACAATTTAAGCTTTTGTACCGCATTATTATTTTTCCCCAAGTACCTGAAATGTGCCCAACTATGACAAGATGTAAGACACTGACGCTATAGCGCCGCCTACAATGGTTTACAACCTCGACAATTAAACTGATGTGATGTTTGTTGCGATGAATGTTGCCTAACTTGACGTGACACACTATCGTATGTCTAGATATAGATAGATTTACTAGGACTTTCTATTAAATTACGTACTCAAGTTCACTACATGTCCTTTTTCATTTGCAGTGCCACATTGGGCACGATCTCATTTAAAAGTTCAGCGGAGCCGACTGAAACGGTTCATGATGAAAGCAATGTGCGCTGGGCCATCTTTTGCCGTCAGTCGTCGGAACGGGACGGAACGGAGTAGTGTGCTGCAAGCTTTATTCTTTAAACAAAGCCTGTTTTATACCCGTTTTTCAAATTTAAATTATTTTTAAATAGAAAGTTATTTTTCACTATAATAAATTCTGAAAACGGGCAATATATACACTACAGATAACATTTCAAGAATTAAAATTCATTAGAATACGACACGCATTGTGAAAATTTAAAGTAGTTCTTTTAAAAATTTTTATCAAATCGTTAATTTCGGGGGTACATTTTTGTTTACTTCTGAATGGTTCGTTTCTATGTAAAATGTCGGACGCACCGACAATGGCGCCTGCAGACAGCAATCAAAAGGGGGCGGGTGAACTTTTTCTAACGATCTTCTTTTTCTTTTGGGACGTGCCTTGCTTTTGCCTATCAGTGTAACGATCCTCGAAAAGGCATTTGTTTAAACGTTTTTGATTTTGTTTTTAAGGATATTCTTTATGATTCTGTCTACCAAAACGCCATGAAAGGCAACGAAAAGGGGCAAGGGTGGGGTAGTGGCATCAGCCTCAATAGCCCCGATGTACCGGGCCCTTGCGCACCGACTTCCGAAACAACCACCTCCAACATTATATTCCGTATACTCTTCCGAAATATATCCATCAATCAACAGCACAAACAAATCCTCGAATCCAATTCCGAGCCATAATAGCATACTACACGCCAAAAAAAAACCTCTTTTATCCTTTACGCTTTGCACTGTTGGACTACTTCGTGCACAATATCATTATTGACGTTGCGTGCTTCCTTATTGTCCTGCTGAGATGTGGACATCGAAAAATAATTAAGTTATCGTCATCACTCGAGAATCAGGGGTTATTGGTTTATTCATTTACAGAGCGTAACGGCCTAGTACACCATGAGCTCTTTTAAAACCCAGCCAGGGGTTAAACTGTTGAACCAACAATTATTCACCCGCATTTTAAAGAAACGTGAAGAGAAAAACATTATCCCTATTATGAATTAGTTTATTAATACTCGGCGACAGCCGAGTCCCTCACTGGAGGAAATTTAAAGAAACATTAAATCCAATTTTTCCAGCTTTTAGTCGTCATTACTGCATGGAGTAAAAAACGGAACACGGATTACAAACAAAAGGGTCAAGTGTGCCGTAAAAATGGTTGTAGGTGATTGAAGTTTGAATTTACATGCTAAAATGTGCACGGATAAAAACTGAAGATTTTTTATTTAAATAATCAAACGTAGCCTATAATTCAGAAAATTTCATCTGATTGAGGATTGTTGTGCTTTTAGAATAAGTCGGATAATGAATTTTAAACTATAATTCGTAAAACATAACAAAAATTAAACCGATGCAATTTTCTGAATGGTACGTTTTGACTTTTTAAATTGAAAATCATCAATTTTTATCCGTGTACATTTTAGCAAGTAAAGCCGCTTTTCCACCATATAGCCCTTTGTTACGGTACATTGACTCTCACGTTTGTAATGTATTGTTAAGTTAGACCTGCCTAATGTAAACTATTATACTCCTATGTACCCGTCTTAAACAAATAACCCATTTTCCCAGCTTGGGCGGGACTCTCTCTCATAACCTTCTCATTAGCAAGCCGACGCCTTAGCATCAAGCACTAGCGACTTCATGTAAAACTCTATGTTTAAAACTATTAGTTTACTAATATAATACTCATTCGGGAAAAAGGAAGGACCACAACGACAAAAGTGAAAACCAATTACTGGAAACTTGTGCAACAATCGCTTTTAACTTCACTACAATTACGCTGTACGTTAGGAATCATTGCTACTATTGCAAACTTTATTTGGTAAACTTTATCTTTATGGTCGCGTGCATGTGGCATTGTTGGAGGGCTTTAAGTTTTGACTTTTAATTTCGTTGATAACGTAGAAGAGGACAACTTTCAACCGACAAACGTCACTAGGTTGTGAATTTCGAAAATTGGAAGCCTGATACGATGAAAAGGCGCATTCATTTCTTAGATGCTGACTTGCAGAGCGAAGATTGTCTGCTCGATTGCTCAGGAGGCAACAATCACTGCATGCCCAAGCTTTTATACCTCTGGTAATGATGGAAAATTACATTTGGCAGTGCATGGTACCGACGTGAATGGTTTCTAAATTAAACGGGACAGAACGCCAACGGCTCAGCAAGGGGCAAATAAATACAGATGCAAACCTATTTACGTTGCCTTTTGGACATGTATGTTACACCGTCTGAGCGGCGAATCGAACTTAAATGTCAGACTGCCTGAGTCGGGAATCGATCTTATATCAGACTGCTTGAGCGGGGAATCGAACCTCGGCCTTTGGTTTCAGAGGGCTATAGGTTTTGACTTTCAAACTTTTGTTGAAGAGCTAAAAAAAAATTACCCGAGTATCAGCTAAAAGAGGACAACTTTAAGCCAAAAGACGATAAGAAGTTAATTTCGAGGCCTCGCAATTCGCTGCCTGATGAGATGGAAAGGTTCTTTTATTTCATATACAGTATGTCCCAGAAGTCCTGTCCACCAAAAACTGTGTGCTGGATATGAGTTGGTAATAACAAGGTACTCATGTAGGAAATCACCTATGACGAATCCGATGATGGTTCCCTAGATGACCATGGAGGACGTTTTCAAGGTCATCCAAAATATAATTCTTAATTATTCAAGATACGGACATAAAAAATTAGAAAGTTGTTTGAGATTATAACACAAGGCCAGTAAAGAAAACAAAATTGAAATCGCGCCATAAACACGGAAAATATGGGCAAAACAACTTGGACCTTGTAGGGGAGCCAACCAAGGGGCACCGATAAGCCTAGAAAGTAAGTCTGTACCAAGCACATTTTTCCCTGCCGAGCCGATCCCGAGCCGAGCGCTCAAAAAATGCCTAGTACACCGAGCCTAACCGAGCCGATCAGAGCTGCCGAGCAGAAACGAGCAGCTTTAGTAATCACAGGGTGCTGCCGGGAGTACCAGCTTTTTTCACATTTCACACATTCAAACTTTTTCATTTTTTCACATTTTTTACATACACGTTTTTCATTTTTTCCCACATTTTTTACTACCTGCTCTTGATTTTTTCTCATACCTACTTTTCATTTTTGCATCACTATTTCTTCGTGTTCATATATAACACCAGTTTCACAATTCTTTAAACCAATTTTTTTCTTTTGTAGTAACGATTGGAATTTCTTTGCACTTTCACACAAGAGAGCAAAAGCGAATTCAAAGCGACTACGCACTAAACCAACCCATTTTTTTCCCGCGTGCTTACAACATACATACCTATACGTAATTCCGGGCCCTAAATGAAAACGGATATTATTTTTGGTTTTTTTACTTCATTAGTGCGTTTTGCCTTTTTTTTTCACACCATCACTTATTTACATTTTACATTTTTCCCTTTTTTTTGACCACTTGCAGATTTTTACATTTTTCATACCGGTATCATCCCTGTATTCAGCACTCGCTAAATGCCAAGAAGGTTTTAGATAGAACACTTCTTTTCACTAAAACAGCCTGCTATAGCAACAACCATAGGCTACTATTAGTTTCGTAAACAGTTTACTGTAATTGATGACATATGGACATCTCTGGTGTGGCCAATTAAACCTGCATTAGCAACCATTATTATAGCAAAACAAGTAATTTTTATTATGAATTAAATTACTTTTCTTAATGAAGGTAAGTTTCCTAATTTCATACAAATTGCCTACAAATTTAGTTCCTGCATTTAATTCGTTGGTAATCGTTCAACCTTCCTGCAGCAGGAACCATGCATAGACCATAATCATCGACTGGAATTCGACAAAGTGAAACTTGCGTTCAAGGACCATTGGCCCCAGGATCGCGTGCCAAGACGACGTGAGACGCCCTGCTCGGCTAGCTTAAATGGACGTCATTACTCGGTGTACCGAGCATTGCCGATCATGCTCTTCTCACAGAGAATCGGCTCGGCAGCTCGGTATCGGTACAGCCTTACTAGAAAGTCATCAAATACAGCTTTCCAACTCTTCGTCTGAAACTACACGCTTTTTGGCAAACCTTGTGGGACAGACAGGATGGTAATAAATTGCGAGTTATTTAAGGCACTGTCGAGGAATGGCACTCAGCATGTCGCCGTAGTCACCGTGAAGAGGTGGTGTTGGCCCGATTACGCCTTTTGGTCGCACCCGACTTACTCACTGTTTCCTATTGAGGGGGGTTGATCCTCCTGAATGTCGTTGTGTCAACGGCCACTTACGGTGTGGCACTTCCTTGTTGATTGTCGCCATCTTGATGGTGTTCGTCATCGTTTCCATCTTTCGCAGGACATTGCGCGTCAATTGGGCGATAGGTCTGTCCTCCTGACCGGTGTTTTTCAGTTTTTGCAGGAAGTACAGATGTATGACAAGATTTAGATTAGGGGTTTGAATACAATCTCTGTAATGTGTGGTGCAGTGGCAAACAGGCCCACTGCACAGTGACTGAGGTTGGAGCTAATGACCAGGCTGTCGACGCGCCATAAGCCTCAACCCCCCCCCCCCCCCATCAACTACAGTTATTTCATAGCCCTAATTAGGTTTAAAGGTGTTTTGAAGCAAAGATTGTGCAGAACACAATCCATCCAGCAGGCATGGAACGAATTGAAGCTGAAAAAGGAGGTTCACTGAAAATGGATAGCTAGAAGGTGCAGCATAACCAGAACACCACTCTCTTCACTAATTACTAGTTTTCTTCCTTACGTTAAGGTGATAACACAAATATGATAATGCAGATTGCAGAACAAATTTAAATAGATAAAGCAAATTAACAGAAAATATCCACAAAATCCTACTTTTTTGCCACAGCAGTTGATTTATTGTGGTTCTACACTTAGTGGTGTTTGCGGTACTTTCTCATTATTTTTTTAATTTGCACGGGCGGTTTTTTTGATCCATTAAAAGAAAGCTATTTAGATTGTTCCCAAACCTTCTCTTTGGGGACACCGAACTTCATTGGGGGGACACCTGTCCACGGTACCCCCCCCCCTGTACTTTCGCCCCTGATTTCATACAATTACAAGAATCAAGCACAGGATTTCCTCTAGTCGATCGTTAGGGCTTCAGTACACAATCACATGATGATGCAACAAGTGATTGCTTATCGCTGCCCTTTGGTTGGCTCCCCTGCAGTGTCCAAGTTGTATTGCCCGTATCCTCCATGTTTGTGGCGCGATTTCTGTTCTGTTTCCTTTGTTGAACGTGCGGTATCATCACAAACAACTTTTTAATTTACTTTATGCCCTTATCTTGGATAGTTTAGGAGATATATTTTAGATGACCTTGAAAAGGACTTCCAAGGTCAGTTTGGGAACCACAATCGGATTCGCCATAGGCGATTTCCTGTATGAGTATGCTGGTATGAGTTTTTTGGTGCGTGGTACCGATGTGAATTGTTTTTCCGTTGGCGGAAACAATTATAGAGATTAACTTACAGTAGGGGCTTGCTTGCATACTGACTTTCTGAGTATGCAAGCAAGTTTA
Source organism: Lithobius niger (assembly GCA_023313725.1). Taxonomy (NCBI): domain Eukaryota; kingdom Metazoa; phylum Arthropoda; class Chilopoda; order Lithobiomorpha; family Lithobiidae; genus Lithobius; species Lithobius niger. Next base: position 94,611 of record JAHWFP010257990.1, on the reverse strand, counting down.
GTACCCTCTCCTCCCTTGTCACAGCCCTCTCATGTTTGTTCAATGGCACAATGTTAATGTGACTTCTTCACCGAGATTTTGCAAGTGTGAATGGAAGTTCTCTCTCTTTTCTCTTCTCATTTCCCCTTCTTCCACGCCCCAGCCCTTCCCTCTCCTCTCTTCTCCCTTACTCTTCCAGTTTCCCCTCCTTCCCCTGCACTTCTTCTGCCCTCTTCTTCCTTACCACAGCCTTATTATGTTTGTTCGACGGTACAATGTTAACGGGACTTTTCCACCGAGATTTGGGCAGTGTTAATGGTATTTCCCTTTCTTTACCCTCTCTTTCCCCTTTACCCTACTCCATCCCCTTACCTATTAAAGGCACTGTTGAGGAATGGCACTCGGCGTGTCGCCGTAGTCGCCGTGAGGAGGTGGTGTTGGCCCGTTTGCGCATTGGTCACACTCGACTTACTCACTGTTTCCTTTTGCGGGGGGTTGACCCTCCTGAATGTTATTCGTGTCGGCGGCCACTTACGGTCCGGCACTTCCTTGTTGATTGTTGCCATCTTGATGGTTTTCGTCGTCGTTTCCATCTTCCGCATGACATTGTGCGTCAATTGGGCGATAAGTCTGTCCTCCTGTCCGGTGTTTTTCGATTTTTGCAGGAGGTACAGATGTATGACAAGATTTAGATTAGGGGTTTGAATAATATCTCTGTAATGTGTGGTGCAGTGGCAACCCGGACCACTGCACTGTGACTGAGGTTGGCGCTAATGACCAAGCTGTCGACGCGCCATTAAGCCTCATCTCCCCCCCCCCATCCCCTTACCCTTTCTTCTCTACTCCCCTACTCCTCTTTCCCTCCCTTCCTTCTCCCTCCCTCTACCCTCCCGTCTCTTGTCACAACCCTCTCATGTTTGTTCAATGGCACAATGTTAATGTGACTTTTTTACCGAGATTTTGTAAATGTTGATGGAAGTTCTTTCTCTTTACTGTTCTCATTTCCCATTTCATTGACTTGCTAATTGGTACGTTGCCTTCAGACGTTCCCAAAAAGGTCGAGGCTTCCACGAAAAAAATTTGGTCAACAATCTATGACGTCATGTATTGTTGAGTGATTGTTGTTGATTACTGCAAACATCTTTTTCTGTTCATTTGGGGCATTCAGAACCTAAGGTAGAATTTAAGAATATGCCTAACAGAATTCTTCCTACACCTTTCTACAATTTTTGGCGACATTATTTCGAAAGTAGAAGAACACACATACGAATAAATAAATAACTACGTAAATAAACACCACTGAACCATTTTAATAATGTAAGATGTTGTATACCCGTACTTATTTTTTACACTGTCACGCCAACCGATTTAATGCTATTACAACAATCAACTCCCAAAAATAACCATTAGAGCTCGTCGTAACCCCATACTCACAGTGTGAAGGTACACAAATAAAACCGGATTAGAGTTCACTCGAATGCAGCGAATTATAATTTGAACTCCAATAACAGGGATCAAGGACTGTTTTTACTCAGTTGTTGTGTCATAAAGTGAATGCAGTTTGTGTTTGAAATAAAGTAGATACTTTTTTGTGAAATGCACATAAACAAGTAGAACAACAATGCTAAACGAAAGTGTCAAAAGTTTAAATGTTTGGGACAATGTTGTAACTCACCGGTTACGTGATTAGACGAAGGCTTTCAAACAATGAAAATGCCAAAAGTATGGTGATAATATTGTACCTGTTTGAAGAAGAACAAACACCAAATTCCACAGATCCATAGAGATATTAGAATCGGGATAAAATTGATGATAGTTGCCGTTGCTAAATCGCGAAGATTTCCAGACGAATGTTATGACGCTTGCTAATACCAAGAGACACATGGCCACACATGACAGCCAAACCATCCAGGAAAATGGTTGCAGGAAAAGCAAGAAACTGAAATCGGTATTTGTCAAGTTTGGTCTTCGAATGACGAAGACCTCAGTAGTAATAGGGACAGAAAATCCGACAGCCTCGGCTCTTTCGGCGCTTAGGCTTAAACAATCCCGACATCAACTTCCTGCAAATGAGAAAAATATGAAACTTCAACACATCTTTAAAAGCTAAATTGTCTCACAAAAAGCAGTGAATTTGAATTTAAGCATCAATCACGTTAAACCTATAATTGAAAGACCTTATGAGCTTGTCTTTACGTGTCCTTCTCCGTGTGTATTAATTTCCGATTAATCTATATAACTATGATCGTAATATTTGTTTGTTTGTGTGTGTGTGTGTCACCAGATTACCGAGATTCCCACTAATAATTTTCTATTGAAGTCGCAGTGGGAATCTCCATAATTCTTACGTTTGTTTGTTGGTGGACTTTTCAAACTGATTTGTCTGTATAAGTAATAATGCTAACTGTCTTTTCAACAAAGATGCAGAGTACTCATGATGTCATGTTTTTTTCCAGTCACGTAGTGGGATTTTCGATAATCATAATTCGTTTGTTTGTAAGTAAAATGATTCTTGAGGTCCAAAAACAACATCTAGCCATCCACCATCTTCTGCTGAACTTTGAAACATATAAGGGGATGGAACGCTTTGAGATCATCAAACACGGGTTTAATTTAATTTAGAGCACTTCAGCCAGGCAAAGATATCGTCCACGTTGCGTGACCAATAAATAGTCAACAGATGTTAACTTGATTTATGTGTTCATCCAAAAAATCGTAGACAACATCGCATAAAAAGGTAAGAATACAACATCCCACCAGGACTCTGCACCTGGGCATATAACGCCGCACCATGTTGGAAAATAAGGTACGTTGAAAATGGTATCAACAGATCGCTTGTCCAGGGGTAAGGTCCGTAAGATTTGCTTCATTCTCTATGACTGTAAGGCATTGTAGAGTCACTGCAGAATAAACCTAGACCAACGGAGGAGAATAATGCCTTAACGTCATATAACACACTTTGATCCATACAGGCAGCTGGACCACCTCGACCTGGAACCAGTAAAAACTGTTGGATTCACTAAAAGCTTGCAGCCTGCCTGCTTCTAATTCTACTGTTTACCTCTCACGTTGTCTTAATTTCGCCAAAATTTCGTCAAACACATGCCAAATACAAACAAAATTTCGTCAATTTCTGAGTCATACACAAATCGCCCTATTGTATGTCCTATCTCTCTGTGAAGCTGCAATTCTGGCCAAACTCCTTAAGCTTGCAAGTGCACATCATCCAAGAATAGTGCGACTCAATTTTGTTGCAGTGATTGAAGCTGGAATTCGTCTACACTTACAGGCCGAGGATATCAGGCAAGAAGTAGTGGATAAAGTTACTGTATGGGGTCCTGTTTTCACTCACCAAACCTCACAGAACAAAATCAATTCGCTCTCATGACTTTTGCTCGTGATCAAAACATCACGGTTTGCAAGGTAGATAAGGGGTAATGCCACTGGGGTGCGTCAAAGGACTTCCGGTCATGCCACATCTAATGATGCCACTTGTGCTCATGAGACATCTGATGATATCACTTACTGTCACGTGACGCCCATACAAAGACAAGATTTAGATTAGGGGTTTGAATAACATCTCTGTAATGTGTGGTGCAGTGGCAACCCGGACCACTGCACTGTGACTGAGGTTGGCGCTAATGACCAAGTTGTCGACGCGCCATTAAGCCTCAATCTCCCCCCATACAAAGACGTCATTTTTCTAAGATGTCGGCCCCACGATAACCAGAAGTGATATCATTTTCCATGATAGCGGTCCTATGAAAACGGGTAGTGACGTTATTTTCCCAGTTCCTGTTACGTGACTTCTGACGACATCACTTCCTGTCATGTGATGTCTGGCAAAGGTCACAAGCCAAGGTCATCATTGTAAGGGTCAAGGTCACGGATAAAAGTCACCAGGTCAAAGGTCATAGGTCAAAGGCCAAAGATCACAGGTCAAGGTAAAAGGTAATGGTCAAGGACGTTGGTGTTCACTAATTCACAATAGCACCACCCTCTACTTTCAATCCAAACCACGTAAATTCTACCCCATCAGAATATGTAAGTTCTACAATATTCCACGTGAAATCTACACTCACCCGTGGGCTTGCGCTCTGCACCTTACGCCACCTCGAATAGTCGGAAATGATGTTAACCCGACTTTGTGGACGCGCGACTTCGCCCAGTTTGCGGGTATTCACGCTCTCTGCAGTAAAATCAATTATAATTTTGCATAAACTTTAGGAGCGCATCATCTTTACCCAACCTCCTCTGGTCGAACTCATCACCATCGTACCAATCCACAACACGATCATTAAACTTAACGTGAAACGTGCAATAAACGAATGTCGATCTTGAGGGGAACATCTAAACATTCAGACATGTTCAGCGTTTGTGTATGTTTGGACGTTCTCACCTCGTTCCTCATTCTCTTTTTGTCTGTTTCCTACACGTTCTTTCAAGATGACACGAAAACGTACAACAAATTTTTCTAGATCGTGGTGAAAATCATCTGTGCATCTTTAAAAAACGTTAGTAAGACGTTCATTATTCGAATTTTGAAGGTTCCCATTAGGTTCTGCATTCGTGTTTGGATAGGTTCCCATAGATTGTGATATGAACATCAATACGGCTTTTTAACATAAAAAGTGATTAGCTATGATCCAAGTAGCTGTTTGGCTGTTCTCACCATGTTCCCCATTCAAGTTTGAATGATTCCCACCCATTCTTTTAAGATGATGCGAAACGATCCCTAAACAACAGTAGATCATCTTGGGAATGTCAATACGTCGCTTAAATGCGCATTCGTATTTTTGGAACGTGCGTGGAACTAAATACAACGAGAAACGTTTCCTTTAAACGTGAGAAAAAAAAAGACCTCAGGTTACTAACGCAGAGTAAACTATAGCGGATAGATGTAAATGTGATGATCTTAGAAAAAAACTGATAAAAAAGTTTGCAGCCACGAAAAAAGATAACCAATGCGACGGAAAATATCTTCAAGAACTGTTTAAACCCCTCATCAAAACCATTAAAAGGTTTTGCTAAATCCATCGTGAATGGTGAGAAGGCCAATGGTGGTGGGGAATCCGTGAATAAAAATGGAAATACGAGGAGGAGAGTGATGATGACATGAATAATGCAAACGAAAAAAATGACGCTCAGTCATTGGGCGATGAAGAGAAAAGACACAGTGTTACGAACACTCATGATGGATCTAAATCGTCCAACATATGTACACCCACCAGCGCAGAACTTTATCCATTATTCTGTACACCTTCTAAGACTAAATGACGGGAGTCAGCTCATTGGGGCACGTTTCAGTCATTTGAGAGGTTTTCAAGAGACAAACGTTGGATAAGATGCCAAAGTATTACTTTCGCAATTTTTTCCAAACACCAAAAGATAACGATTATGTATTTGGATTATGGTACAATAACGATGCGAGAGTCCTCATGATTGGGAATACATTGCGAAAATAATCGATAATAAGTACGGTTTTGTTCCAGGTAGGAGCACTACCCTCCATCTTCTACACAAGCGGTTCTGAAACTTTCTCATGTGCCAGACCAGGAAACATTTTTTGGGGTGCCGGAACCCACCTCGGTGTCTGTGGTGAATCTTGGGCGGAGGAGGGAGGCGGAGATTAATCCTCGATTTGTAACAGAAAACATATTTTTATTACAATGTATCGTATTTATTTATGAAAACATTAAGATTGTAACATTGTAAGCTTTTCAAATCTAGGTTTGTAAAAAAATTATTTAAAAAACATGCGCAGCTACTGTGTGAAGTTAGCCTGTTCATTTTTCGAATGCTTGTCAATCATGGCTCGATCGACAGTAACCTGAAAGACCTGCAGAAGTACACGAGTAAGGTTTCTTTACAGACCTCATCCTTGTAGTCGATAACCGTGCGTCGAACCAGAGTCTCTGGTTCGACCAGTGGCGAGGCAGGTGAGTTAAGTATTTTAGGACAAGTAAAAACTAATTTCAGGTTTAAAACTTTTCAACGATTTTATTTCTCTGCTAAAATACTACATTTTTTAGTGCTGACATTGGCCAGTCAGGAGTTGAGTAAATGGATTGACTTTTCTTCGATAATGTTGCCTCTGTCGCGTTTGTTGTGATGTGGTGGCGTTTTGAGAGGCTTCAGCGTGTGCTGCGGGGCCTTCGGTTTGTTGATGTGACCGTGTTGTGCTGTCTGACTTCGCGCTATCTTTGAGGATTGCTTGCCCCAAAGCCAAAATCACACTGATTGGTCTTTTTCCGCGACTTGGAAATTCAAACCGAGAACTGGATATGCTGATTATTCACACAAATTCCCTTCTTCGAAAGCTATGTGTCGCAAATAATTTTTCTTTTGTGTCAATTGATAGTGCCATCCTTAAGGACCATACATTACTTGCTAGAGACAGGGTGCACCTGACCAGCCGGGGTAGATCGCAATTAGAGCATGAGATGTTGTCTATCCATACTCCGTTGGAATTTTTTTACCACTAATTGGGAAAATCCCCATTGATGAGTCCACTAATTCCCCAAGTTGTGCATCTATGTTGTCTGGGCCTAATTGTATTTTGTTAAATGCACGTAGTGTTGTAAGTAACATTGGTTGCTTTCGGGTCTTGCTGTGTGGGAGAAATTATGATTTGGTCTTTGTGGTTGAGTCCTGACTTCACCAGGATATCACTGACGCGATGGTTGCCGATTTGGATTTGTGCAGGGTTGTGAGACGTGATCGGGGTAGCAGGGGGGGAAGGTTTAATGATTCTTCACTGCACTGAAATCCCTGCAGTGTTGATTGATGTGTGCTTGGTGTCTGAGGGAATGGTTATTTCCATTCCTGATTTTAAGCTTACTTTTATCCTTTCTTACCTGCCGGACAGCCGAAATGACGATTATGTCACAAATATTTGTCAGTTTATTTCTTGCTCAGAAAAATTGAACCATTCGAACATCCTCTTTGGCGATTTTAATCTTTCTTCAGTGGACTGGGAGCGGGAATGTGCCAGCGACCCTCATCACCGTCTTTTCCTTGAACTTCTTGAGCCCCTTGGTTTTAACCATTTGGTGGATAGGCCAACACGTGGAAATAACATTCTAGACATATTTTCACCCATGATGATAGGTTGGTTTATGACCTTTACGTTGGTCTCATTTTGGAAACAGTGACCATTGTGTGGTGTCTTTTAAGGTAAATGTGACTTTGACAGGCCCAAGAACTTTTAGAAACGGAAAAAATTTCATCCCTGAGGGTAAAATTGATTTTTTTTTTAACTTAAGGCATCATTGACGGGTCTTTACTGGGATGATTTAATTTTCTCAGTCCATCCAACAATTGAAAAGGCTTGGACCTGTTTCGAGAGTATTCTGAATAGTCACATAAATCTATGCTGTAAAGCTATGAGGTATCCCTCCACGAAACCTCGAAGAGTCATTCCTTCTATTATCGCTAAAACAAAACGTCGCAAACTTTTCCTGTGGAAACCGTATAAGGCCAGTCCAGACCAAAACACGTTACTTGAATACAACACCCAGTGGAGGCTTTACACTAGCTTTGTTGAAATGTAGAACAAACCTGAGGAGGAGAAGGCTATTCGTGGTGGAACGCCAGCAGCTCTTTTCAAGTTTTACCGTCAAAAAACAAATACAACGCGCTCACTACCACCTTTAAATATCAATAACAGTTTTGTGACTGAAACCCTTGTGAAGGCAGAAGTTTTTAGTAATTTTTTTTCCTCAAATGTCATTGAGGACGATGGAAGTACTTCTTTGCCCATACCCCAGAGCACTAACCATATTGAAAATTGCTCTAGCGTTTGCTTCACTGAAATCAAAGTTTTACAGGCTATAAAAAATGAAACCAAGCCGTTCGTGTGGCCCAGACGGTTTTTCTTCCTTCCTGCTCAAACAAATTGTTTCGGAAATTAGCTATCCGTTGTCCATGTTGTTTACTCTATCTTTTGAACAGGGAAAACTTCCATCTTGTTGGAGCGGAGCAATTTGGTCCTGGTCTTTAAGAAGGGTTCCCCCTCCGACCCACTCAATTATCGACCTATTTCCTTGACATGTGTTGCCTGTAAGGTAATGGAGTCCATCATTCGAGACACACTCTTCAGTTATTTGAAGAAATTTGCCATTATTCGACAGGACCAGGTTGAGTTTCTTCCCGGTAGGTCCACTACACATCAGCTGCTGACAGTGCTTGATCGTTGGACCAGTGCACTGGATGCAGGGGCACCATGTGACAATATTTATTTTGATTTCAAAAAGCCCTTTGAGTCCGTTATTCACCGCAAGCTTTTATTAAAGCTAAGTGGGTGTTGTATCACCGGGCCACTGTAGGCCTGGCTTGCTGCCTTCCTAAATAACCGTTACCAAAAGGTAATTGTAGAAAAATCACTTTCTACTGAGGCACTGGTCCCTTGTGGGGTTCCGCAGGGGTCAGTTCTTGGACCTGTTCTATTTGTGATCTATATAAAGGACCTCTATTTTGATAATTCGTGTAGTTGTGGTTTCAAGTTGGCTGATGATGTAAAGATTGGTGTAGAAAACATTTCTCCTTCACAGTCCATTGAACTGGAAGTGGAAATTGCAGAGGTCGTCAGTTGGTCGTCGTGTTGGCAGTTGCCACTATCCATCCAAAAGTGTCAGTCCTTCCATGTGGGCACACAAAATCTAAATTTAAACTATTTCTTGGCTTCTGAAGCCCTACCTTCTGTTTAGGAGATTAGAGACCTAGGCGTGTGGTTCTCACAGGACTTAACATCGTCCTTGCATTGCCATAATGTTACTGCGTTGGCATTTCGCCGTCTGGTAGTTGTGAATAGGTGTTTTACGTCGGGAAATTCAGCGACCAAATGTTGGGCCTACCGTGTTTTCGTGCGCTGTATTGGAATATGCGATTCCAGTTTGGTCCCCTTATTTGGCTAGGGACATTGATCATATTGAGTCGGTCCAGCGTAAATTTACTCAGACTTTGGCGGGTCTCCGTGGGGTAAACCATCTTGTGCGCCTTTCCAGAGTTGGTTTAGAATTGCTCGAGTTACGCAGACTTCGTTTTGATTTAATTTTGACATCAAAATACTACATGGGTAATCGACGTTGATTTACCATTTTTCGAATTGGCACCACGCGTTTATTGTACTCGGGGCCATGCTTGGAGACTAGCGGTTCAGGGATCACGTCTTAATTGTCGAAAATATTTTTTTGCTTTGCGAGTTGTCCCTGTTTGGAATGCCCTTAGTTCCGAGACGGTTTGCATGCCCACGGAGAGTGGCTTCCGTAGAATGCTACTCACAGAAAACTTGCAGGCGTTTCTGAAACGCCCACTTTAAGATCTACTTTTACCTCCCCCTCAGCATTTTAGGTACGGTATCAGTGGCTCACAACCCTTCTGGACACCTTCCACACATTGTGGAAATTTGTATTTTTTTTATTGAAACTGTCCTGCCACGCTACATTGCAGGTTGGCTCCAGGTTTTTCTTTATTATTATTATATACATTTTTTAAAAATTGTAAATAGTTCTAATTTTACTTCCCACTTCAGTTTTAAACTTTCACTACACCAGTTTCATGCATTTCATTGTTTTATTATTTTTATTATCGTTATGACGATTGACAATTGGTATAAGCCAAGCTATAAACTACGAAGCATTATTTTATTATCTTTTAAAGATACATTGGCAACGTTACCCGGCTTTTCCCCTAACTTGTCCCTCACGTTTGGCGATGCCATCGGGGACCATTGTGTCCTTACTAGGTCTTACCTTGGTGGTAAGGCATTCGTGACCCCAACCCATTACCATCAACCCTTCCTCTGCAGCCGAGCCACCGTCTTTGTTTTTAAACTTTTAATTGTTTAACTTTTATAATTAAAAAGATTTTTTAGTTTTAACATCGGACGGTAGTCAGTGATCACCTTGTCGCTCCGGTTGCATTTGCAACAAACCTATATTAATATTATTATTATTATTATGATGATTATTCCTAATCTACATTAATGATATTTCAGATATAAATTGGAAAACATATATAACACTGTACGCAGATGATATATTCATGTTATCGATTAATAATGATAGTAAACAAATGTTACAAAATCTACAAAAAGACTTCGATATTATACAAATTTATTTACGAGAAAATGACTTGATATTAAATAACGAGAAAACTTGCTATTTACCGATAGTAACATCACATATGCAAGAGGAACCAGGAACAATTTCAACATGTGAAAAAAATTGTGAAAGTAATTGCGACTGCAAAAAAATTACAAAAGTTAACAATGTAAGGTACTTAGGAATTGAATTAGATAAACACTGGAAATTCTACATACATGTTGAAAGACTAGTTCGCAAATTAAGGAGAATTATACCAATACTGTATAATTTAAAAGATAACTTGAACAAAAAAATAAGAAAATGATTTTTGATGCACTTATTATGTCAAATATAAGTTATGGGCTTACAATATATGGAACAACTTCAAATAGTATTATAGAACAAGTACAAAATATAACAAATAAAGCAATTAAAGTACTCTTCAAAGACAAAGCAAAACACAGTAATGAGATTTATCAAGATTTGGAAATAATGAATATTGAAACAACTTTAAACTGGAACATTATAAATAAAAATTATTTTAAAAATGAGTAAAAAATAAAATTATACAGAAATATAAGACAGAATAAAAAATGGCTACAGGAACCAAGATGGCGAAACTCGTATGGAAAAAGGAGCATGAGTTTTGTTATACCTACAAAATTTAACAAAATTCCAACTGAATTAAAACAAATACAAAATTGCAATGAAATGCGACGTAAGATCAACAAGTGGCTTTTAAAAATTCAATAAAATAAACAGTAAAAACGAAAGAAATTTATGAAGTAAATACTTTAAAAAAATTAAATATGGCGAATAATTGAAATGTGATGAAATTACAGTATAGATTAATTAGCGTTAAAAACATATTGAAATGTGTATAGATGTATTGCCTATTAATTACTAGCGCACAAGTCTAGTAGGACTTCGTGCCGGTACTTGTAAAATATACTTGTACTTGAATAAAGCATTATTATTATTATTGTAATTTGTTGTAAACTTTATGTCATGTTACAACAAATTACAAACAAACAAATTTTAAAAAAAATTTGTTTAAGAAACAACCTGTATTGAAAGTTTGGTTGATTTCTTCACTGTACTATTTTTTCTTTGGTGTAACCATATTGCATCTGGTCACTTACTCACCACTGGACTCGCTAGGGCAGTCAGACACTTACAGCCCTGAACCCACACGCACGTGCGGCAGTAGCGCCAGGCGAGTAGCGCGTGTTGCAACCATTTACTGCAGCGAGTTACTTTTCATCTTTAGTGATTGTAAATTTTAACAATATTGTTCCTACAATAATAGTATTACGTTCATTCCTTTATTACATTGGAAGGATGGGCATTTATCTGTATGTAAGACTAGCTAAAACTCTGATGAAAATTCTAGCAGTGACGTTTGTTTATCCGAGCGTTTACAGTAAATTCATGTGTTTGTTCAGGTGATCGCCACGGACTGGCACCGGTCGACGGACCACCCTTTGAGTACCGCTGTCCTACCTTGTATGGATCATTGGACTAGGGTTACGGATGAGCGTAAGCCAAGCAACACTGTCGTCATCGACTTCCTGTAGTCTTTCGATTTGGTCGTTTATGAGAACTTATTTTTAAAATTAGCATCGTATGGCTTTAACAGTGATCTCATCAGTGGCTTAACTCTTTCCTTCTCACCCGTCAGCAGCGGGTCCAAGTGGGAAAAAAAAAACTTGTCTGAAAGTCAACAATTTATAAGTGTTATACCTCAAGGCTCTGTTCTAGGTCCACTACTTTTTGTCATTTACATAAATGATTTGACAACGAATATTCCAGATATTAATATTCCAAACTTCGCTGATGATGTGAAGCTACAAAAGGTTGTTATAGACTTGCCTTACGACCATGTTATATGCATAGCCACTGCCCACATTGTGAAATGGTCTCAGGACTAGCAACTATCTATCTCGGGTATTAAATGTAAGATCCTGCACTTCGGTAGAAAGAATATGAATTACAGGCATTCCATTAGTAACAGTACCCTTGAAAGCAAATGTTGTTATAGGGGCAGGGCATTAGGGTTTCATAAACAGATTATTTGAAAGGCTCCACCCACATTAACGTGATCTTGAAAAGTGCCCACACCCGGGCGATATTGATCCATCGGAGTTTTAAATCACATAATGTTACAGTTCTTGTCCGTGCTTTTATGATATAATTATGTAAGGTCACTCTTGGAATATGTCTCGCCCGTCTGGTCACTCTATCTGATGAAGGATATCATGCTGATCGAATTTGTCTAGCGTAAGTTCACGAAATTGTTTCAGACTGTTACCAAAAATCATACAATGTGCGTCTTTCTTAACCATCTGAATCTAACAACACTTGAAAATCGCAGGTCGATCGCTGACCTCAAACTCACATAGGGGCTTTTAAATAACTTGTTTGATGTTGACGACCGACAGTTTGTTGTTATTCATATTTCTCAGAAGACCAGACGCCATCAACTGATGATGGTCGAATGTCGTAGGAATGAAAGAGGTAAACTTTTCTTTTGTAATCGTGTTGTGGATCCTTGGAACCGTTTACCATGGGAAGTTGTCGTTGCATCTTCTCTGGCCAGCCTTAGGAGGTTGATCACTGATCAGGCAGGTAGTCCTTTCAGGATTTTGTCAAATTTGACATACCCACCTGTCTACATTTTGCGAATCTCTCCAGTGTAAAAGGTTTTGGGCCGATTCAAACTGGCTCATGGGTGGGCACTAGTGAAAGGTAGCACGTCTTATGGTGCAGTAAGCATGAGAGCTGAACACTACAAGTAACAGACGTTAGCAGCATGCAGATTTTGTTCAAGGAGAAAACTAAAAAGAACATTTTGCCGGCCCCCAGCTTGGCCGGCTAAAAATGGTTTCTTTTTGCCTAAAACATACTTAACCTGGTAAATTTAGCATTACATTCCTCGAATGTGATGTTCCCCTGGAGGTTTCTTCCGGTTTGTAGACGCCTGCTTGCATATTCCACCACGCATGCGCGGCGGGGTCCTCCCCATAAAAGCGACAGCGCGCACGCTATCGGCATTCATTTTTCTCTCAATGTGTTGGGCGGTGACTCGAGAGGGGAGGCAGGGTGGGAGTAAGGTTAACTATGTTTTAGGCAAAAAGAAACCATTTTTAGCCGGCCTGGCTGGGAGCCGGCAAAATGTACTTTCTTTATTGCCAAAACAACTTAACCTGGTAATTTTAGCATTACCAGTTGACCTCGTCAAAGTTGGTGGCGGGCACCGTCTGCCGGGCGCCCCGGGATGCAAGCAGGCTTTCCCCCATGAATTCTTTATCTGTGAGAGAAAAATTCGCACTTTTTTCAGAAGATTTGGGCTTGGCAGGAATTTGGTCTCTTCCGTGGGAATTGGTGGCCCTGAAAAGACCGTTGTTGAGGGTTTTGTTTCTGGCTGGATGGAACTTGCTTCTGCTTCGTTCTGAGTGCTTAACGGGGTTTGACCACGGACGATCGGTCCCAGCCGATGTAGTCTGGAGGTGTGAAGGTGGACTGGTGGCGTCAAGAAGCTGCTGCCAGAATTCTTCAATTGGGGTGGCGGTAAGGTGGGCCCAAGATGGAGAGATAGTTCTCACTTCATGCGCCGTCACTCTCATGCTCTATTCATGTTTGTTATAAGGTGCTTCGATCGTTTTCTTGATCCAGTAGTTTCCGATACTTCGTACGACAGGGTCGTTGTCGTTGGGGCGAGAAATCCCATAGAGGAGATGGCGACAGCGGCGGTTGATGTAGGAATGTCAGACGAAAGCCGTGTTTTATTATCGATAGGATTTCCAGGTTTGTGGTCAATTCTTGCCAGGCTGGGAAATAATGGCGTAGTCTGGCCCCGACAGGGAGACCAGTAAGGTACAAGGCTTCATTGTTGGCTCCCGCGGCAGATGCTTCTGCCCGCGGGAGACGGGACTCGGCTCCTTCGTTCGGGGATAGCAACGCGCTTCCGTTTAGAGCATTGGCCAGGGCGGGAGCGAGGAGTGTCGGTACGAAAGGGTCGCTGGTCTTGCTGCTGATAGGCGGCAGTGTCGTTCGGGCGGCAGGGGGGTTGATGACTCCGCATCCCTGTGCAAATCGTCCGGGGGACGGGGGTTGGCTTGTTTATTCTTCGAGAACGGGCAGATTGCAGACGTGGCTTGATTTTGTGGCTACAGTTTTCTCGAAACGACAAAGTGAGGAGCAAGTGTCGGGTGTAACCCACGGAAGAGTGTTTCTGACTCATGGATCGGTTTAGATCTGAGTCGGTTTTTTTGGTTGTTTGCGGACGACAGGGCCATGTTGCAGAGGAGAAGGGTGTTGTTGAACAGCGCTCTCGTTGTCCAGTTCATTGCGTGGTAAGTAGCGATGTTAGCTTTTTTTTTTTTGGAAGAGCTGAGAAATCAGGGACGACAGGTTCTTGAACTCATCCAAAGGCTGTTTTCATGGCCAAGGCGTGGCGTAGGAGGTTTTTTGTAGAGAAGAAGGGGATCGCATTTGCCTAGTATGGAGCCTTCGTTGCGGAGGAGACATGTAAGGAGTGCCGTTGATTGACCCAGGAGGCAGCGGGGCTTAGCGTCTCTGTCTCGTGAGGCAGATCCAAGGCCTGTCGTTTGGCCACGGTTGAAGACAGGGGCGCCCGGCATCTAAGTGGGCTTGACGGGAAGCAGTCTGGGATAGTCTGTTCGACAGTCCGGATTCATCTGGGGTGTCGTCCAGGGACCTGATGTGGTTCTCGGCAGCAGGGGTGGGCGACAGAGGGTGTCGGGACGACAGTGTGTCGTCCGACTTGCGCTTGGGTGCCGTAGCCGGGGGAGAAGAAGCGGCACGTCAGTGCCCTTCGTAGCTTGATGTGGATGTGACCCAGTCCGGGTACGGGCGTTGCGTACCGATGACGTGTAGGAAGGAGGCGGCATCGGATTGACTTGCAGGTGACGGGCGGTGTTATGTACGATATCCCGTACGACACTGAGGCTGAAGTCTGGGACAATCTGCTCGACAGTCTTTAAGGGCTGCGAGGGACAGGGTGGTTTCATCTGGGGTGTCGTCGGGGAACCTGATGCACTTGTCGGCAGCAGGGACGGGCGACAGTGTGTCAACCGACTTGCGTTTGGGTGCCGAAGCCAGGAGAAAAGGAGCGGCACACCTGTGCCCTTCGTGGCTTGACGAGGACGTGTCCCAGTCCTGGGTACAGGCCTTGCGTACCGATGACGTGCAGGAAGGAGGCGGCATCGGATTGACTAGCAGGTGACGGACGGTGTCATGTACGGTTCCCCGTTTCCCGTACGATACTGCGGCTGATGCTGAGGCCTTTCCGGGAGGAATTGGGCGATAGATCGAGCGGCGAGCTCCGGTTCGGAGAGTGAGCAAGTGTCGCATGGTGGAGGTTCCGTTTGGCGGCCTGGTGGAGTCCTTGGCGGCTTGAGGGTCGTGCCGGAGGGACAACAGGTTCAGCGGGGCGGGAGGCAGCGTGCGTTGGCCCGGGAGGAAGGGAGATTCAGGCGATGCGACAGTCAAAGCAGCTGTGACATCGAGTAGGTGTCGTACGGGCTGGGTCGTAAGCGGCATGCAGCAGCAAGAGATGGACACATTTTATGAGTTGATTTTTCGCTTAGGACGTGGGTTTTTTTTTAATACCATGCTGAGACGAACAGTATTTTGGACAGCAGCTGGTGATTATAATTTTACTTCAAATACGGGATCAGCCATGGACGAGACAAGTAGGGTCAAGACAAGCAGCAAGAGATGCAAACGCTTCCGTCTTGGTTCGTTCAAAGCGTGGGTAATTTCTAACCACGAGTGAAACGAGCGGCCGTTGACAGCAAAAGGCGACTTGATTTTCACTCGAGACGAGGGGTTAGCCACGCTCGAGACAAGCAGGAAAGGGAGCAAACGCCTTCCGTCTCGGTTCTTTACTCAAAACGTGGGTTTTTAGCCACGAGTGAGACGAGCAGCAGTAGAAAGCAACTGACGTCTTGCCTACGGTCGAGACAAGCAGCAACGAGACAAGCAGCAAGGTCGAGACGAGTAGCAAGCGGTGTAAACGGCGTCCGTCTTGGTTCACTCAAACGTGGGTTCTAGCCACGAGTGAGACGAGCAGTAGTAACAGCAACAGGTGACTTGATTTTCACCCGAGACATGGGGTTAGCCATGGTCGAGACAAGCAGCAAGAGGTGTAAACGCCTTTCGTCTTGGTTCACTCAAAACGTGGGTTCAGCCACGATTGAGACGAGCAGCGGTGGACAGCGACAGGTGACTTGATTTTCACTCGAGACGAAGGGTTAGCCACGGTCGAGACAAGCAGCAAGAGGTGCAAACGGCTTCCGTCTTGGTTCCCTCAAAACGTGGGTTTATAGCCACGATTGAAACGAGCAGTAGTGGACAGCGGCAGGTGACTTAATTTTCACTCGAAACGTGGGGTTAGCCACAGTCGAGACAAGCAGCAAATGGTGTAAACGGCTTCCGTCTTGATTCACTCAAAACGTGGGTTTTAGCCACGATTGAGACGAGCAGAAGGGTCTTGAGTCTTGACGAGGCGTGTGGTGGGCAGAGACAGGCCGCACGTTCTCCGAGCGACAGAGGCGAGTCGTCGGTTGTGTCGTTCGGCAGTGGCATCTGGCATCTGAGTGGGCTTGGACGGGAAGCAGTTCGGGATCGTCTGCTCGACAGTCTTTAAAAGAGCTGCGAGCGACAGGGTGGTTTCGTCGGGAATTGTCGTCCGGAAACCTGATGCGTTTCTCGGCAGTAGGGGCGGGCGACAGCAGGTGGTGCGACGACAGTGTGTCGTCCGGCTTGTGCTTGTGTGCCGAGGTCAGCGGACGGGGAAAGCGGCACGCCTGTGCCCTTCGTTGCTAGAGGTGGATGCGACCCAGTCCTGGGTGCAGCCTTTCATACCTATGATGTGCAGTAAGCATGCGGCATCGGGTTGACTTGTAAGCGGCGGACAGTGTCGTGTACGATTTCCCATACGACACTGCGGCTGATGCTTAGGCCTATCCGGGAGGAGTTGGACGACAGGTCCAGTGGCTAGTTTCGGTCCGGAGAATGGGCGAGTGTTGCCCGGCGGAGGCTACGCTTGGCAGGTTGGTAGGAGTCTTTGGCGGCTTGATGGTCTTGTCGAAGCGACGACAGATCCAGTGGGGCGAGGAGCGGCGAGCGCTGGCCCGGGAGGAGTGGAGAGACAGGCGACGCGACATCAGGCACGGCATCGGCGGGTGTCGTGCGGGCGAACGAAGGGTGGGCCTCCAAAGCGTTGTCCATCTTCGGGAAGAATCCAATTTTCCAAACGACAGTCGGGGAACCGGGGAGCGAGGTGGCGTGGAGACACCTCTGGAGGAAAATGAATGCCGATAGCGTGCGCGCTGTCGCTTTTATGGGGAGGATCGCGCCGCGCATGCACGGTGGGATATGCAAGCAGGCATCTACAAACCGGAAGAAACCTCCAGGGGAACATCACATTCGAGGAATGTAATGCTAAAATTACCAGGTTAAGTTGTTTTGGCAATAAAGAAAGTCTGTTTACAAATTATTTGAGGCTTATAACATCACTGCGAACAATACGATGGTTGTGAGCATTGCAAAAATAATTCCCCATAATGGAAAGATGGGCCACAATCTACAGGGAGGTGCCTGTCAAAACAATTTATGTTATGCGTGACGTCATTTCTAATATACCAATTCATCGAGGTCAGGTCGATGAATTCTGTGTTATATGTTGTAATTTATCTTGTAAGTGGTATTTGGTTCTTGTCTCATCATGATTTACTTCTGTATATGCTCATTAGAGTTTTGGATATTTTTTGGTAACAAAGAAAAAATTACAGTTGAAAATTAAAATTGTTTTATGCATTGTTTTTATGTGAATATCTTTTCTTTGCTGCTAAGACGGGTGGTTGTTTGTTTATCTTCCACTGCAGTTTCATTTCTTGAGTGTTATTTTTATTCAATTCGATAAAAGCAAAAATTAACAAATATGACTTGTTTTCATTTTTTTATTATTTTTTTTCTCTGTATTATTGTTCGTAATACACTACAGCTGGTACTTGTTTCGTGAAAGAAATATTTCTAAAAAGAGGCAAAAAATAGCACTGATGATACCAAGCAAGAGAATAGCAAAAGCTCCTATGACTTGCTGAATAGGAACAGTCATCAATGGTTTGCACTTGCAAGCAATAGCGTCGTATTGATTAAAGTATTTGTTCTGAAGCTTCTGTAATATTCCTGAGCTCCTAATCGTCAAAAGTCTAGAAAACACAGTGGAAAAATATATCAATAAGTATACACTTTTTAGTGATACATGATACGAATCAAATCTCCTTGTGTCTGCCTCCCTGTCAGTCTCCACATCACTTTAGAACCCAAACTATTCATTTAAAACTTTTTCCATGGATTCTCTGCCTTGTTTGTGGATTTCAGTTCGCAAATCACCACACTTTAGCAAGGGCTTTGGGGAAGCATCAGAATTATTCACACGTGAATTGCATATTATTGTTATATTCATCATTCAGGAAAAAAACTTGGACAAATAAAATGTTACCTGAAAGCACGCGTGTCACGTGTTTCAACTAATGGCCGAACACCGGTGTTGAACAAATGCAACACTTATACCAAGCGTTCTTTGTCTATACAGCTCTTTTTTGTTTCCTTATCTATCTAAACTTCACTTAAAGAAATCCAACGCTTGGAAATTGGCCAGCTCAGTTCTGAGCCTTTTTAAACGCTTTCAAGAAAAACAGGGGTTCTAGAAAACTGACCAGTAATGTGAAATTAACAGTGACCTAAGTGCTCACTTTGATCACTTGACCCACTAAAGTAAAATTTTAAGGTATGATATATTCTCAGGACTTCTTTGATAGCGGACATCCACTGCACTATTTTAGGAATAAACTGTTCAGAACTTCCAGGCTTTTTAATTCAAGTAAGATATATTTTGAAAAAGTTTGCATGAATAAGGTGAAGTCTCATACCAGCGAGTTACGAGTGGACTCAGAAGTGCTATAAAGCATCATGAAGCGTTCTAGTACAGTTTGTCATAACCTCCGATATAAACTTTAAAAAAAAATGTAAGTCTTGTTAAGCCGTGGACTTTCCGTCCAATCCGATATAAACGTCCAATAAGCGCAACTTCTCAGGCAATAATTAAATTTTAATGTCTTTCTTTGTTTAAGTTGAAGACGTCACACCTCAGTCACCAAAAAAAAACATTAAAATACCAGGGTGTGGCCCGATTGATTTTGTTTTTCTGCCTAACTATACATTGCATGTCTTTTACTTAGCAATTCCTCTTAATTAGAGCTCGAATCCCTAGCGAAGAAAGTTGGTTTCCCTGCCGGGGTCGTAGCTCCCCTACTGCACATATACAAACACAGGCCTCCTATATAAGAGATCGGAGCGGACCGCTAATCATATTTCTTCCTCTCAGAATTAACCTTGGAACCGAGAGGGGAGGCCGGGTAGGTAGAGGTAAGGTATATTTTCGGTTAGGACATAAAAACAAAAATCAACCAGACCTTACCCTGGTATTTAAATGGTTTTAATGCCAATGAAATCATCTATTACCTGTCTTTTACTTAGCAAACCTCGTCTAACATTGTGGTGGGCCAAGGTTAACGATCACCCGTGCTACGAGCCGGTAGCCCCAGAGTTTGAAACCCCGTGAACTGAGTGCCAACAAACAGTATTGAATTTAGTACCGGGCATCGATGAAAGTGACCTTCAGATGACGAATGAGGACAGGATGTGAAGCATTGAGCAATCCAAGGACGTAGAGTGGTAACCGGAGAACCGAGGACTGGGGATCGATTGATCTAATTAAGTGAACTGGTAACTGTACGATCGGAGATCGAAGTGATGGCGATTCACACAGAGATGTTGAAAGTGACGCAGTATGGATCATAAGTCACGAATAGTGAGGACTGGCGATGCTTAATCAACGGAGCATGAGATCGTGATTGCAGCTTGGTAGCAGGAGAACTCGGTCACAATTGATGGATGGCAATCGTGTCCTAGACTTGAGAAATGAAATAATTGATAAGCAATGATGACTGTTCCATTACCTCAACATGGATGAAACTGGAAGTGGCAAGAACATGATTCGGGGACTGGGAGGGTCTAAGATGTGGTACGCAGGACTGACGTGGGTGAAATACAGTGTATGAAGTTTTTCTTTTCATCGGAAGAGGATGTAGTGTGAGACCGGAGTTGCGGATAACGAATTAGAGGACAGTCTAGCTGAAGGAAACGAACAATGTTGGAACTAGAAGAGGTGGAGGCTCCAAATAGCTGGTTCGTCCGATGATTGGTGCTGAGCACAGAATGTAACTGTGAAGAAACCGCAAAAGGGGACAAGGAATCGTCGGAATGAGGATGCACAATATAATCGGTGCTCGTGAATAGGTTGGAGATACAACGAGTGAGTGTTCTCACAGGTGGACAAGGTAGTTTGTCGAGGTGGCATCTTGTTGCTGCTTGAGGGAGGGGCTGGAATGAATGTGTGTTGTTTATGTAAAAAGCACAAGAATGGCAACAGGGCAATCAGCAAGTGGAGGCGTCTGAGCAATGGTCGATCCCAGAAAATTCTGGTATGAAAGTGGCGCTGTCGTCAAATTGCCACACGAGGGCATTGCACAGAAAAACCTTGTCGCACGAAGGCCTAGGATGGGAAACTGCGGACCATGGCATTGAAAAGCAGTTGTTAAGGACAGAGAGCCTGAAGATGTTAGGGCTCGGTAAGGACTGATGAATAACCAGGCCGAAGATGGGAGGATGGAATCGGGGGAGAGCTAAACACGAAATGGAAGGAGAGATTCTTGCAAACTCGAAGTCCTAGAGAATTGTAAAGAGGCTGGACGCCTGAAACTGTTGGAATTGGCTGGTGCTGAGTGAGGCATGGAGGATGGCAGGTGCGGAGGAGGCATGAATCGTGCGGGGATCGAGACTGGGTCAGAGAAGGCTTGTATGTGGATCGCCAAGGTCTGGATTCAGCACAGTGCTGAGCATGCCATGGTAGTGCCAAAGGCCTTGGATTGTCGATTTTTTTAGTCATATGGGAACGAGCCGTTGCCAGAAGAGAAGAAGTGTCAACGTCTAAGTGGATTAAGTCATCCTGGTGTCAGTGTAGTTCATGACGGTTAGTAGTACACATTTCTGTTGAAGACTGAGAAGGAGTGTTAAGGACAGGGGACGGTCCGGGGGGGGGGGGGGCGATGAAGAGGAAGGATCGGTCGGTGATCCACAATGTGTGGGGACAGAGGAGATATATTGGAGGTACAGGGATAAACGAATTACTGAAAGGAAGATGCCTGGGCTGATTGGGTGGCTGAATTGGCTGAAAAGTGCCGTAACTGGTGAAAGTGAGATTCGTCTAAGTGTGCCTGGCTTCAGCAATGATGGGTCTCCTGTCCTAAGTGTAAGGCCTGTAGTAGTGGATGCAGGTGTTGGTCGTGTAGCCCAAAGATGGAGACCATGAGTCCATCCCTGGAGTGACGATGGAATCATAATGATAGTAACGAATTCAAAGGTATTTTTTTCCTAAAAGGTCTTGCTTGCGACAGAAGAAACATGAGGACAGTTGATTGTCAGAGGGCAAAGTCTTTATAAAAGAGGCGAGGACTGATATGACATTAGGTGTGATGGGACGGATTTGGGAACACGGACCGGCCCTAGCAATGATGAAGAGTTGGGGGATGAAGAGTTGGGGGAATAATGTGATGCGGGGGGGTACCCTTGCCAGGGTGAATGATGGTTTGGTAGAGACCAGGCATCGTGGTCAGGGATGGACCGAGGGAGCAGAATAATGTGGTAGACCCGATCTGTGGGTCCTGTTGAGGCGGGTGGCAGAAGGGAGAAGGCTGGCTCAGGCGACAAGGTAGCGCTTCACAGTTAATCTGTTGTCGACTAAGTGTCCACGTTTAGTAAAGAAGGGTTGGGGACAAGGGATTGGTAACTAGGTATAGGGAACAAGGAACCAGTTCCAGGTGGCAAGGCATTTGGCGTTGTGGTAGACCTAGGTTCGTGTGACGCTCGTTGAAGGTGACAGCAGTCTTATAGGTGGTGAATCGGCCAGCATCCAAGTCATGGAGTAGAAGTGAGCTGGTCGTACCAGTGTCTCTGTGTAAGGTGGAGAGGATGGGGAAATTGTGGTCGATGAGGCCGTCTTGTCGAAGGAAAGGTAAATGAAAATTGGGCTCGTTTGGCTATTGGTGTCAGCAGAAGGTAGCTGGTCGGCATATTAATGAGAGCTGGTTATCATTATCCTACGGGGAGCTGTGCTAAGGGCTAGATCCCCCCCCTTGACTTGTGAAACTATGATTGCATTCAAGGAGAGTTGTAGAAGAAAACAGTGGTCGGTGGGAGTAATGTCGCTGCTTGTGGAGATCAGGAGGGCTTGATGACGGTGACTGCAGAAGGAATCACTGCCCGATCCGAGGCCGAAGTGGTTATCTTTCGAGCAGTCTAAAAGAGAAAGCACATGTAGTGTTAGCGTGTTATCGTGAATGGGACCAGTGGCTCAATATGAGTTCAAGCAATCGAGCCCATGGGCCAACTATGGGCCATCGGCCGACAACCCACTCCCAACCTGAAATAAAATGATAAACACGTTTATGTCAATAGGTATGACATTGGTGACGAAATAGAAGGCTCGTAGCACAATATGGTGCTCCTAAGGTAATAGGCCATACTCCTGGAAAGGATATCGTCGTGAGATCGGCTGGCTGTTATAGCTGTAAATCTGATGATGATCATGGATGAATCATGGATGAGGCATTCCGTACCAGGAAGATAGGGAATCGAGAATGAATCGAACAAGAGACTTTACAGCACAGGCCAAGGTTTACAAGGCAATATCCCATGCTTCTGAAAAGGGATCGTCTTGAAAGGAGATCGGCTGGTGGTTTGCAGTTATAACTCTTGTGTGGACGAGGGATTCCCGACCTGGAGAACAATGAACTGAAAGTGGATCATAGATAAAAGTACCGGCCCCGGCTCAGGGCCTAGGCCTGAACCTCGAGCCTTGTTTGTCTGTGAAGAAAAGAAGAAGTACTGGTGCTCGGGCGTCCGAACATAATTGTTGCCCCAGATAATGCCGGACAATGTAAGCATTCCAGAAGATAGGTGCCCTGGGTTCTATACAGAGGGGCCCTGTCCCCGAGCCCCAAGTGTCTGGAGCATGGGCGAACATATGTAGAAGGAATACAAATTGAAAAGAAAAGCAGCTTCTGCAAGAATGTAGGCGGATATCGGATCGTGGTCTACCAAGGCCACAGGACCTGGGCATTGGCGATTTGTTGTATTGACAATGAATTTTTTATACCATTTTATTAGGTAGGGTATTATTAACCATAACTGGCCCTTCCCCTCGTCTTTTGCTGTTGCTAGCAATAAAGTTTATTATTATATTATTATTATTATTATTGGAGCCCAGCCCCAACCCCCGGCATCTGGGTGCATAAGTCTATAGTTGCAGTAGGAATAACATCAGATGAAAACAAATGTGTCTCAAGGAAGTTGGCACACAGCAGGATGGATTCCATAGCTCCGGGCCGGCCTTCGGGGCCCAGTTCCGATTCTCCGGTCTGCAAAGATGAGCAGAAACGAAAATTCGAGTCAAGGGTGGGAAATTGGCCAGAGCCAAAATGACGGACCTCGTTGGGAATCGGTGTACTCGCAGCTAGATGTAGGAGGAGGGTATTTTTTATGAATATGGTAGGCAGACAGCAAAAAGGCTACGGGCTGGACGTTGGGGCCCGGTCGGATCCCCAGGCGTCCAAGGACAAGTAGAACTGACAATTCGGGTCAATGGGGATCAGGCCAAGAAGCTAAGCGACGGTCTTCTACGGGAATCTGTGCAGCTATCGTTGTAGCAACAGTAGCATCATAAAGATGGTGAGCAGAAAGCAGGTTAGAAGCCGCAAACGGTTCCGGGCCGAGCGCTGGAGCCCGATTCCGAGTCAAAGGTGAAATCGAGTTAAAGCGTCCCAAAGCAGCTTGGAGTGGCCGAGGGGCTCGAGTCCATGTTTTGAAAGGACAGTCTGGTTGAACGTAGTGGCTGCCGATCCACTTGGCGTATCGTGGTGAAAAGTGGGGCTCGGTGGGGCCATGGCCCCAGAAGAATGGCGGCCGAAATTTGAAGGAAAACGGGGCTCAGAATAGAACGAAGTGACGAAAAAGGGGGGGGGGGGGGTTCATAGGTGGACCGGTAAGCAGGATGAATGTCCTATGAAGACCGTAGAAGAGGAGAGAGGGAGAGCTGGAACGATATCACATACGGTGGTGTCCTAGGAAGAAAATGTGAATAGTAGTCTGCTCCGATCGCTTGTATAGGAGGCCTGCGTCTGCACATGTGCAGTAAGAGAGCTACGAGCCCGGCAGGGAAGCCAATTATCTTCGCTACAGATTCGAGGTCCAATTAGGAGGAACTGCTAAGTAAATGACAGGTAATATATATTTTCGTCGGCATTAAAAATTTAATCCTAACACGTCTTCCTAACGATGCCGTCCTAAATTCACCAATTACCGTTGAAACAGAGACTGAATAGTAAAATCGAGAGTGTGTGCTAAGGCCTACAGCTATGTGTTAAATGCAAAATAAAAAATTCTTCGTTTTTTTCTTCTTGGGACCTATTTTCTGTCAAGCATAACAATCATTCTATTGATCACATTAGGGTCTATATTCTTTTATCGCGTAATACGTTATTTTTATATGCAATACCAAAGTTTGTCAAGAAAATTATCATTAATCAACATCGAAAGTTAGAGTTATTAAGGCGATCAGATACTGCACTTTAGTTCTAACCTAGCTTTATCGGAGAAAAAGAACCAGAAATAGGTTAGGCCAAAAATCTCTGGGACTTGGCAAGTTTGTATTAGCATGTCAAAAGAACTGGAAAGTTTTCAAGCTGCTCTCAAGTTAGGTAATTTTTTTACCCGTTTTTCTTACACAATATTTGTTTCGTCATACATTCGTTCATTTGATGACCCAGGCGTTGCTGTAATGTAACAGGTTCATAACACAAAAACCGAACGAGAGGAGCACAAACCTGTGTATCTATCACTGTTTATTAAAACCTAGTGATAATAATGGGAAAAAAATCAAAGTTAAAGCCAACAGACCAGGACGAAAGGTTCCAAAAAAAATCATTGAAAAAACAGTTGGTGGCGTTCTTCTATTGCCACAAATCATAAGTTAAAAATCTTCAGAGCGAGCACACACCATGACCGTGTTAGGGGTGGGTCCCCAAACAAAGTGATCAAGCAGAGTCCATTGGTCAGAGTCGTTGGCCACCAGCCCAGTAGATGCCAGAAAGGCCAATTAAGGTACGTAGTTAGTACAACTTTTAATATTTGTTGTCCTGTTTTACTGATTGTAAGTATTTTATTTTCTCTGTGGAGTCTGACACCCTACTCTGTTAAGGCACTCGGCGTGTTGCCGTAGTTGCCGTGAGGAGGTAGTGTTGGCCCGTTTGCGCATTGGTCACACCCGACTTACTCACTGTTTCGTTTTGCGTGGGGTTGACCCTCCTGAATGTTATTGGTGTCGACGGCCACTTAACGTCCGCCACTTCCTTGTTGATTGTCGCCATCTTGATGGTGTTCGTCTTCGTTTCCATCTTCCGCATGACATTGCTCGTCAATTGGACAATAAGTCTGTCCTCCTGTCCGGTGTTTTTCAATTTTTGCAGGAGGTACATATGTATGACAAGATTTAGATTAGGGGTTTGAATAACATCTCTGTAATGTGTGGTGCAGTGGCAACCCGGACCACTGCACTGTGACTGAGGTTGGCGCTAATGACCAAGTTGTCGACGCGCCATTAAGCCTCAATCCCCCCCCCTACTCTGTTGGGAGATTTACCTTAACATAAATACATTGTTGGGTCGTTACCTATGCTGCATATGGGAACGAGAGATTTATTGAAGCTCAGGACAATGGAAGCTCAGGATTTACCTGCAGTAATGGCTTGCATCAGATGGCAATGTTGGCACTAAATCGCCAACAGCTATGTATCCATTCCAGCATTGTACTGGCTGACTGTGGTAAACAGTTCTTTGCAGAGCAGTCACCTTTTGGCACATAGTTTGTTGGTACTACATGTTAAGGACCGTCTTTTTTGATGACCACAATTCGACTGAAAAACTGTATTGCAAGTGACGCTTGCACGTGCTGTTACCATTGTATGAAGCCTGCCCACTACAGATGTCGAGCCGAATCCTTTCTCTACGTAATCATCCAGTTGTGTCCATTTAATCAAATGCCGTTCATTAATCTTCTATTGGGTTGGCTGACTGATTTAGAGCCAGACATTCCTCTAGTTGTAGCCATAATTCTCTTCTGTGTATTGGATTGAGTACCCTGCTGCCAAACACTCTCTAAGCTACCAAAGCTTTGTCTTGCCATGTCATCTCTTGACATTCTACTGATGACACATCTAACCAAATTGTTACGAACGCAGCATGATTAGTACATTGTAACATTCCACCATTTCTGTAATTCCTCTCAATCTGAAGAATATTGTAGTTTCCAACTACTGCACGTTTGGCCGAATGAAGCGACGAATTTCATTAAGGGATAGTCCCATCCAAAGCTTCCATTCTAACTTCCTCTAGCATGTGCAATCTATTTTCGGAGCTATTCGCAGGCTGCATCTGGTTCAACCTGTCTATCCTTTTCGTTCACTATCCCATTAGCTTCAGTGCAAGCTAAAGTACCCCACTAATTACGTATCCCACTCTTGACCTAGCATCTAACTTTCCTCTTAGTGGATCACAAAAGCTTTACCGCCAATCCTCTTAAAAGTTGATACTTTATTAATTCAGTCCCTCCAAGAGTGCAGTTGAGATTCTCTACCCATACGACTATATGAGAACTCCTGAGATGGCAAGCCGTCTGGGCGAATCTTTCCAAAGGCACTTTGCAAACCTGCTAACACTAACATCATCCTGACCTGTCCATAAGAGTCCAGATTAGACGCGCGGCAACTCCATTTTTTGTGGCAAATATTGATGTGTGCCGTGGTGCTTTACACCACTGTCCTGCAGGAACTTCTCGAATGTCAAAAGCATGAAAATAAGTTATATGTTCCTTCCTCCACCACTTATTTCGGTTTCATTTTCGGGTTTTGAATATGTCTGCATCACTTCTGGTTGGCATAGAACAACTTCAAGAGGACAATTTTTCTAAAGATCACTAAAATTACAGTATCTGCATGTAATTATATGGTTTATGTACTTTAGAATAATAGTGCACTTTATATTTTTCTTCAACTCGTAAACAGCTGCCACAACCATCTTTGTTTCGTATTCAGTTAATAGAACAGAAAACAAGATTGTAGCTACAATTTATGTTCGGTGGTTAGAATTAGTTCTCTGTTTGAAATCCGTTCTCTCCCAAATTTCTTAACATCGTGAGTGGTATGGGCTCCATAATCGTTATTTTCAGAGTTTTTAAATTAACATAAATACTTTATAGGAATGTTGCTTACACTAAACACGGGGAAGAGCCTTTTGTTTTAACAATGAGAGTTCATGGCTTACGTTCTGTAATGGCTTGCATAGTCTGGCGATGTTAGTGTTTATACTCATCAACGGCTATGCATCCATTCTATCAACCCAGCAGTAAACCGTTGTAAACAGTTCTTTACGCAGTAGTCACCTTTAGGAGCATAGGCCTAGTTCGTTGGGAATGTTAAGGTCTGTCTCTTACGATGAACAGGTCTGCCTCGTGGGATGGACAGGACGGTAATAAGTTACGGGCCATTAAAGGCACTGTCGAGGAGTGGCACTCGGCGTGTCGCCGCAGTCGCCGTGAGGAGGTTGTGTTGGCCCGTTTGCGAATTGGTCACACCCGACTTACTCACTGTTTCCTTTTGCGGGGGGTTGACCCTCCTGAATGTTCTTGGTGTCGACGGCCACTTACGGTCCGGCACTTACTTGTTGATTGTCGCCATCTTGATGGTGTTCGTCGTCGGTTCCATCTTCCGCATGACATTGCGCGTCAGTTGGGCGATAAGTCTGTCCTCCTGTCCGGTGTTTTTCAATTTTTGCAGGAGGTACAGATGTATGACAAGATTTAGATTAGGGGTTTGGATAACATCTCTGTAATGTGTGGTGCAGTGGCAATCCGGACCACTGCACTGTGACTGAGGTTGGCGCTAATGACCAAGTTGTCGACGCGCCATTAAGCCTCAATCCCCCCCCCTCTTACGATGAAGACATTTCTACCGAACAACTGAACTGCACGTGTCACTTACACGTGAGTAGTATGATTTTAATACTATGACGGACTGCCTATGAAAACCATTGTATTCTATTGTCATCGAAGCCAGGCCACCAAAAACAGACCTACTACAATACTGGATCTGCCTTCATCGAAGCCAGGGCTCCACAAAACAGACTTACTAGAATACTGGGTCTGCCTTCAACGAGACCTACGAAAACCTTTTCGAAAAGTAAATAGTAGACGATACCTACATAGGGCTGTATTCATGAATGAAAATTTTTTTTCTACCGGTCGTTGTACTGCCACGCAGAGGCAGTCCGAACGGAGAAATGTTTATTCGTCTTCGGAAACTTTCCCCATGAGTTTATCTATGCTCGTAAAGTGTTTGTAGCGCTCGGACCATTCCGTAAACGAAAGTTGTAACAAAGTAACCACCATTTATTTATTTTCTCCTCCACTCTATTAGGATTGTTTCCCCTTCACTAGCCTTGTTTTCCCTTTTAAAAAACGTGCGGCAATGTTCAAAATTGAGCCGTTCATCTATACGAGCATCAGTGTGCTTCAGATAACACAAGGCTCAAAGAAATGTATTTATTTTTTGACATTACGAAACGAGATCAAACTGTGTTGTTCAGAGCGGTGGAAGGATACAAAAGAATACTCTTTATTTGAAAATCCTGTTGCGAAAGTAACAACTGACATTTGTTTAAAAAAAATTCAGACCTTCAAAGGTTACAAAACAGTTCAATTAAATTTCTACTCGAGTCAATTGGAGCGTGACATCAATGCTTCTTTACAAGATACAAACTGCGTCATTATTATTTCCCGTTATTGCATGTGACAATGATGCTGCATCCTTTTCAACATTTACGTAACGTCTGCTCTCAGGCCGCCAAAAAGATTAAAATGCTGCCTTCGTAATATTTTATTGCACTAATTAATTTGCTCGGCATTGACATTAGTGCAACAGGACGTGCGCAAGTCCTTTAATACGTCCTTTTCCTGCATACAAAAGTATTTGCACGCCAAAATTGCCTCACTTTTGCGGCTGTGTTATCACGGGAAAATGTAAGTAGTACGACCAGATTTTTTTTTTGATATGGGTGGCTTGTTAATTATGGTACAGTTCGAAAAAGCAACTTCATTTGTACAGCTGATTGCTTTGCCGTTACTCCGTGCTACCATCCACAAATTCGGCACGAGGCGTACATGCTCACAGTGCTCAACCACACCAGTGTTGAATCCTCCTGCAAACACTTTGCGAGCATCGATATTTTACGAATTATGCTACGAATCATTATATGAATGCCTTCCTTACACTACGAATTATGCTACGAATGCCTGTTATGATACGAATCATTATGCGAATTATGCTACGAATCTTATACGAATGCCTTCCTTATACTACAAATCATTATACGCTACGAATTATTCAATCAACTGCAGTGTGGTTTGAGCACTATTATTTACAAAATGCTACGCAGTCTTGTTACGTCTTCTGTGGATTTGGCTCACGAGGCGTGCATCCTTTCAGCGTGGAATCTGGGGTTTGTGGAGCGACTCGGTCACAATTTTCAAGCCACCTCAGCTGGTTACGTACTGCCCGGAGCCGCATTATTTTTTGTTTGTTCGTCCTGTTTTTTAATTGTTATAACACGGGTGATTCGGAGGTAGTTTATCGCCGATGGCGTATGGTAATCCTCGGGTGGAGCGAGTTTCGGTCTTGCACAGCGCCGTTAGTTCCATCGTAGGTTAACTAATACGTCCGAAAAAGCAGTGGCCTGACACAAGTTTTAGTGGACAGAAAAAACCGTTTTTTCATGAAGCTTTTTTTCGGGAGAGAAAATGCGACGTATGATAATTCGGAAAAATAGTCGACACCTATGAACTTGAGGCACGTTGTATTTGTTTGTTGTTTGTATGTTTGTCCTTCCCCTCTATCCCTTACCACCTACTGTTTTTCGAGAATGAAAGGGTAGCAAACGGAACAATGTATCTTACTAGCCTAAGAAATATTGTTGTGTTTTACTGCCTGCTCTGCATCGTTTTCCAGTGGTGACTGCACGTTGGTTTGTCGTGTAATGAAGTTTGTGTCAATTTAGGGCTAGCTATTTTGACACAAACGTAAACTACACGATTACTTACGTGGAATATATTTAAAAAAAAACACGCACCGATTACACCGCTGTTGGCCCGACCTCGCTGCAGCGCTGGAAAACCTTCCTGTCCTAGGTTTTTCAGGCAGTGTTCCTTGAGTATAGTCTTGCCGTCCTAGGCTATATTTTTGGATTAAGTAAAAAAGCGTTGGAAAACCTCCTATATGACGATATGTCCCGTTAGAGCCCACAAGGTCAAAATAAAAAAAAAAAAACGTGGGCTCTAACGGGACATTAGAAGGATTCCAGAAAATGACCTTGACCTACATTCTACTTAAAAAAAAAAATATGGGCACTTGTAAAAGTAAGTATGAAATATGCAATAGCTTATCTACATATGCAATAGCTTTTATGCAAACACAAAAACACCTGTTTATTTTCCCCCAGTAATAAAGATTTTTTTTTGGAAGCATTTTGGGTAAAAATTAGCCCTCAAAGGATAATTCTCATGTGCTTCCGTTCCCTTTGCCCAAAACACACCACATTTTAGCTACGCCAAAGTGAGATATTTTAGTGAAACCAGAATGACACAAACCTATTGAGGGGGGGGGGGGGGGCAGCAGTCAGTAACTTCTGAACCGCACCAGATACAAACTGCAAGTTTGTATAGTTTGTATCAGGTGCGGTTTACAACCCAAACTAATTGTCACCAAGAAATTAATAAAATCGAAAAATGAAAGTGCTCAGTGCACCAAGTGCCATTTATTGAGAGTTTGAATAGCTGAAACAGAGTTCCATCTATCCAATCTATCCAAGTGCCATCTATTGACAGTTTGAATAAAATACACAAAACAGTAAACCACTGAATGCTATCTGTGTAATAACTACAGCTGAAACATAGCTCCATCTATTGAGAGAACTGTTATACACCTAACTAACTTAGTGATCAGTGCTGCTAAGCAGTAAACGAAGTGCCATCTATTGAGAGTTTGAATAAAATACACAAAAGAAAGTGAAAGCTGGCCAAGCACCATCTATCGAGAGTTTGAATAAAATACACAAATTGAAACTGTATGCTATCTGCGTAAAAACTACAGCTGGAACATAGCTCCATATATTGAGAGAAGTTTAACTAACTGAATGCTGTGAGCAACAAGTCAATGTTCCCCCATACTGCAGCCAAAATTTTAAAAAGACATTAATTTTCTGCAGCAAAAAAAAAGAAAGAAAACATTAATTTTAGCAGAAATTTTCTGCAGCAAAAAAAAAAAGAAAGAAAACATTAATTTTAGCCGAAAGAAGACATTAATTTTCTGCAGCAAAAAAAAAAAAAGAAAACATTAATTTTAGCCAAGTTTCTCATTTTCTCCTAGATGTCGGCAGCCATTTTGAATTTTTCAAAATATGGGGGGGGGGATTGAGGCTTAATGGCGCGTCGAAATATGGTCAGAATTCCACCAAAATCAATAATCTTCAAAATTTGGACCTCCCCTATCGATCTGCCGTGTCAAAAATTAAAATTTCCCAATTTTTTTTTCCGATTTGGGTACAGGTGTAAAGTGTTAAGCAATGAACAAAAATAAATTTTGGTTTTATTAATCTGCGGACTGCAGCAAAGCGCCAAAGCCATACTGTTGTTGAATTTCGTCCAATGGATTCTTAAGAATTTCAATGATTTCCGTGATGTTTTGGAGGAACGAGTTCCATTCCGCAAAATTCATTTAGCATTGTGTTATCGGAATCATGTTCCAATCGAAAGTGTAGAACACGAGTCGAGTAGCGTCGCCATTAAATTTTATCCTCAGTGTTTTATTTTCTCCAAGACGCACTGCGTGACACATAGAATCGAGAGCATTCACCAGCAACGAATTAAACTGATTTAACAAGACAGCTTTCGTTGATGGACTTAGTAACAATTGAATCACATTTTGAATCTGTTCAATAGCACCCAAGGCCGCATTTCATCGTCGCTGCCAAAATGAGCTTTGTTGGCCCTACGTTTCCAAATTTCTTGATTTAAATCGTCGTGATGTTTAAACAAGACTTCCCACTCGTGAGCTTTCAAATCAATTTGGGACTGGCCTGACGTGAAGTTGACGACAGCATTTTCTCCGAAGGAAGTGACTTGAACGGTGGCGTGAGGGCCCAGGGCGAAAACATTATCGTTACTCATATTGGTTACTTGCGGTCTTTAATAATAAGAGGTATAATTTTATTTTTGTTTTTTTTTTATGCTCTTATCCTTCAAATTCGCAATGTACCTCTAACAAATGGTGCCCAATCGGAATGACTCCTGAATTGGAGACCAAAATCGTGTTCCCAATTTGCAGTTCTATTGGCGTCCTGTCGAAGTTGACCACGGTGGCTGCCTCACCAGCAATTTTATGAATGGCCTTGACCGAATTAGCTCCGACCTGCAAACCCACTTGGAATTGAATATTGATTCGTAAGGCAAGGGCTATTACTTTAGTTATCCGACCGTGTTCGGAAACCGTGATGTAATGTTGGCGATTTTCTGACAACCATTTAAAATTATCTCTCGTTTCTAAATTCGAACGAAAACAGTTGACGCGCCTGAGAACTCGTAATTCCCTCCTAATCCGATTTACTTGTCTGTCTATATATTTCTTGGTCGCTGCATCGTTGTCACTGGATGGCTGACCCAAATTTACTAATTTCTTGTCAGCCAAGCTTAAATTTCTATCGAAATCTTTACTCAAACCTATTTAAGATTTCAGGTAGCCTAGAGTGACTGCTTCGTTTTGACTGGTGGGAGCCCCCAAATCAACTATTCTGTTTCCAACTAAACTCAAATTGCCTTCTACAGTTTTGAAGAAACCAAGTGCGTTTTTAACGAATGTGACGGTAGCACCGTCTGAGTCAGAAATAGGAGGGGCTAGGTTGGTAATTCTCTTCTGCCTGGCATTAAAATCAGTGTCTGGTCCGCTCAAGAAATCTCCATTATGTGATGCCGTTTTGATCCGTTTTGCAGAGCTACCAAATTTATCGACGAAGCTCATATTTTTTTCTTCAAATTATGGATAATTTGAAAAAAGTTTTCACCCTGGAACAAACTTTGAATTACATACAAACAATACTGGCCACAGTACCTCTCTAGAATCTTGGATACGTCGGTGGTTGGATAGGAAGTTACCACCGAGATATCTTTTGATCTCTACAGGAGCTTTTAAACCAAAAGAATCGAAATAAAAACAGCAGCTGGGCCCTCGACTGAAATAACACACCCAGTGGCTTCCTGGAGCTGAGGAGTCTTGTAAATTGACTATGCCACTCTCTCCATTCCGCCGCAGACGTTGAGGAAGGAGGTCTTTGCTGAACGTCCCTCTGTAATTGGTAACGCCTAATTTTTTGGCATATCTGTTTAAATCTACGTTAGTCAGAGCCCTGTTTAATGGGACACGTGCTTCAGATAAAAACATCGTCCAGGGTTTTTGGTAGTTTTTTCTTTTTTGTGACGTCTTTTTTTAAAGTTTTTTAAGTCCGGCTCCCTTCTTTCTATATATGGTGAGCGCCTCCATGGCGGCGTTATGCCATTTCAATTCTTGCAGCTGCCTGGCGT
The DNA here is from genome assembly GCA_023313725.1 of Lithobius niger. Classification (NCBI taxonomy): domain Eukaryota; kingdom Metazoa; phylum Arthropoda; class Chilopoda; order Lithobiomorpha; family Lithobiidae; genus Lithobius; species Lithobius niger. The sequence goes on along the minus strand of JAHWFP010257990.1, from coordinate 60,658 downwards.
TATTCCTGGCCGAGTTGACGGCTCTGGAGATTCCAGAGGCTGCTCCAGCTAAACCACCGATGGCGCTCAACCCCGCCAGGGCGGGTAGGAGAGGAATTACGCCGCCAGTTTGATTACGAGAAAGTTTCAAGCTCAGTCCTCGACCTGCCTTGCGAGCCTTCAATACTTTACCGTGTTGCGTTTTAGTGAGTGGAAGCGTCTCATTCCCTCTCTTTAGCTGAGAATTGGAAAGGCAGAAAGAAGGAACTTTGCCAGCTTTGACACGTTTGAACATTTTTTGCTTTTGATGGGGAGTCAAAGAGACTGCTACGTTTTTGTACATGATTTTTTCCTCTTTATGAAAAATAAAATAAAATAAAATATCATACCAAAACCTCGACTTTACTCCTGTCCAATTTCAAATACATTATTCTGTCGCTAATGACCAATGCTAAACCTTTCGTATTTTGTGGGACGGCAGCCCCGAAGCGTATTTTTACTTGCAGATCTATAACTGACGAGGACAATCTCTCTGACTGCTTTGAGACGTCGAGGGCAACCAAAGGATAATTCTTCGAGAACATATTGACTTCATAAGCTGGTCCAGACGATCCTGACCCCAACCCGTAGTACTGCTTCCTAAAATCTACGATCGTTTGATACAAGTTAGAAATGTTACCTTGCGGAAAATTTAAATTTAAATCGAGAAAAGGGTAACGTTCGGAATTGAGCGTTACGTGGACGTCTGTAAAGTTACAGTGATCGAAGACTGCTGGATTTTTTTTCGCATCGTTGTCTCTGGCCATCTGAAAACCTATTACTATCCACCTCAGTCGTTGAACAGCCGAAGTAGTAAGCAATCTCCAAGCACAGCTTGTCGAGGTGGGAAGGTCTAACTGGTCAGCGTACCAGTGTCTGAATGCGAGGGGGACGCTGATGCCAGAATCCACCATGGCGTACAGTTTGTTTTTTTGACCGTTGGAGGGAATCACGTGCGGGAGGAACCAAGTTATTTGTTCTAAGACTATCTTGCCGGCATCAACCCCCGACGCTCTGAATATAGCATTATCGTCCGACGATCGAATAAGCACTAGAGTTTGTTGACAAGCATATAAAATTTTCGTAAAGTCTTCGCAAAAGCCCAGTAAGTGGGACAATGGCACAGCGAAGGAAAAAATGCCTTTCGGGTTGCGGGCAAAGAGCACGTCTCTTTTGTGTTTCAGAATCAAATTCGTAGTATCGTCTGTTGAAGATGCATTATGGGAGTCCAAAATCTATCCTCTATTGGTCAATTCTGCCTGCTGCTCCGGAGAGTAACTTACTAAGCGTTTAATGGTGCTTGCAAAACCAGGCATATTTAATTGGTCGACTGTCTTGTCGACTATTTTATATTGTATCATGCTAAATAAATATGCGGCGGCATTAGTCACCAAAGCAATTTTATCTGTCACGGCGTATGCCGAACTGTCGGAACTGTTGACAAGAACACCTTTCATGTGAATGTAGCTTTTGTGCGGGTGGGTGAATAAATCTTGGTTCTGAACCGTAATTCTGATTTCGCTGTTGGCAGTATTCACGTTCGTACCCACTATTGGCCCGTACTCGTGATAATTGTAACTGACGACTGATTCGTCCAGTATGAATGGTTCTGTAAGGTTCAGATATTCCTCATTGCTCTCCATCTTTAGGCACTGATGAGACTGTCTATGAATTTGACGTTTTCAGGACTCAGAAATTGTCGCCTTCTAGCTCTGAAAGTCTCGTTGTTCCCCCCTTTCGCTCGTGTAAATACCTCAATGTCACGATTGAAAGCGGACCGACTCTCGTTTTTAACAAACAGGCAGGGCTTACCACAGAGTTGAGACTCAACTCGTTGGAATGGACCTACCTATACCGACTGGGTGAAAAGATCAACAGATCTGTACTCAATCAGTGGAGGGAGAAATTGCAGTCCAAGGACGAAGAAGAAAATAGGTTCGCCTGGAAAGGTTGGGAAAGCACGGACGAGGGTCTATGGAAAAGCGTTACGGATCCCACTTCGAAACAGGTCTTCGAGCCGTTCATCGAAATAGCCGGAGAAGTGTTAATCGAGCAATTGGAGCTGACTGTACACGAAAAACACATGTTGGCAATAATGTTGGAACTATCCAAACTCGACAGCCGAAACAAAACGAAATTCTTGTTGGATTTCAAAATGAAAGCGCTGTGTGTCGGAGAGGAGAAAAGAATCAGAGTACGATTTACGAATGACGACACGCAAGTGCACTTTGTGGATTACGACCCTAAAACAACGGCGGTGGTTACTTTGTTACAACTTTCGTTTACGGAATGGTCCGAGCTCTACAAACACTTTGCGAGCATAGATAAACTCATGGGGAAAGTTTCCGAAGACGAATAAACATTTCTCCGTTTGGACTGCCTCTGCGTGGCAGTACAACGACCGGTAAAAAATAAAAAATTTCATTCATGAACACAGCCCTATGTAGGTATCGTCTACTATTTACTTTTCGAAAAGGTTTTCGTAGGTCTCGTTGAAGGCAGACCCAGTATTCTAGTAAGTCTGTTTTGTGGAGCCCTGGCTTCGATGAAGGCAGACCCAGTATTGTAGTAGGTCTGTTTTTGGTGGCCTGGCTTCGATGACAATAGAATACAATGGTTTTCATAGGCAGTCCGTCGTAGTATTAAAATCATACTACTCACGTGCAGTTGCCATTGAGACCCAACATTATAAATCCTGGAGGAGACAATTGTAAGGGCCACTAAAAATTAATTAATTGGTTCTCTGGAGTAGTATCAAACGAAAATAATACAAGCAAGCAACATTTTGTTTTTATTTGCAATATTTCAGATGGGAGCGATAGCTTTTTTTCAACAAAACAAAACTAATACGAGGGTATGAAGCCGGAAGGTTTTATACAATATTAAAAAATAAATCTGGTTCTATGTACAGGCCAGTTGGTAACAAGGTTTTCTATCGCGTGCTTCAATATTTTAACTTCACGTTATTATTGGTACGTGCTAAAGGTCGTTCCAAAAGTATCTACATATAACTCCTCGAATTTGTTTTGAGCCTATAGGTTCTATTAACAATTTTAAATAACCTTAGAAAAAAAAGCATAAAACTTAAATATTTTATTGCATAGATGGTTCCAGAAACTGATTTCGAGCAACTTTTCAATTGACACTACACTTCTGTCTCTGTTCGATCAAGATCTGGCGAATGCATTGGACTTAAAAAAATCAATGGTGCAGTAATTTGTTTTTCTAAGTCAATACACCTTGGTAAAATTTGTGCTAACAGTTAGACGGATGGTGTCAAAGGGAAAGTTTCTTAGAATCACTTGCAAAGTCAAAAAAGTGGATTAAAATATTTTTCTTTGCTATTTGTTGGCTAAGTCAATTAGGCTTATTGATTTGTTTTTAACTTGTGCCCTAGGGCTTATTACACTGTATGGATGGGATGATGTTTTAAAGGGGCTTTAAGCGATGTGGGAGAGCTATATTTCTTACCACTGTTGATTTCATTACAACTAAAAACTTAGTTCTGTTGCAGGTGTTAATTGTTCAAAAGAAAAACAATTCATTTTCCAACATTTTGGTTGGAAGCATACAACCTTCTGCCTTCATACGCTCGAGTTTGTTGTACGAGTGTAGACTGTAATTACAGTTGGATTTTTCCATCTATTGCTATGTCTCCGGAGAGGTGCAGACAGCAATGAGAAAGTCTAAATTAAGCTTTAAAATGTAAAAAAAAAACATTTTCAGCTCACCACATTCAAAAGGTTTCTTTCCACAAGATAGAATTGCGTGCCCCCGGGGGGGGGGGGGGAGAAGCATAAGCCCATGACTTCATGATAAAGTGCCAGCTTTGTAAAAGAAAAATGTCCGACATTTGCTGGAGCAGCAGTGTAAAAGTTCCAAAGCAGTTAAAGGAAAAGGGACAACGCCAGCTAGAAAGGAATGCAAAGAGGAGCAGAAAGGGTTAAATCTAATAAAAGGGTGCAAACAGGGGCAAAAACACGTGTGCGTGTGCCGACGTGTGCCGACGTGTGCCGTTAAATGGGACTTGTGTGCAAATGCCTTTCCACAATCATCACTTTCAAACTTTTTTCCCCACTGTGTGTGCACAAGTGCATGCGCTGCAAAGAAGTATGCTGTGCCGTCAAAACCTTACTACACACATTCAAACATTTTATTCCAGCTATGTACAACTGTGTGCGTCCTTGGATGTACGTCAAAACAGCTGCGTCAAAACAGCGTGACGACAAAAAAATCACACGACAAAACAGCGCACGACAAAATACGTACGACAAAACAGCCCATGACAAAATAGAACAAAAAGTTGTTTTAAAACGATGATACTTCGAAATTATCAATGAGACATATTTCAAACTAAGAAAATGTCAATCCAAGACCATTTTTTATGTGCTGAATTTTTTTCTTATTTCAGGTGGTTTTCCCTTCCTGTAAGAAAAAAAGCCATTCCTCTCTTCCTCATCCCCCTCCCCCCCCCCCTCAGAAAATCGTAACACCGCCAAACATGGAAACCCATTACATCCTTAGTGATTTGTGTGCATAAAAAAATCATAATCTTTACCTATTAATACAAAAAGGTTTGGTGCTGGGTAAAAAGACTTCTTAAAAAAATAGCCCTAATTTTAAAACGTCATGATTTTCACGTGATGATAGCCCAGTCAGTATAATCTTTACTTAATAGGTTTGATGCTGATGAAAAAGACTTTTCAAATAAAAAAAAAGTCCTAATTTTTGAAACGCTGATCCATGAAGTCTAAATATACTGTTTTTATTATTATCTACAACTTGTAATAAAATGTTATTTTTAGGCCTAAATAAATAAGCCGGAAATTGATCACAGCTTTCAGTTAAAGATCTGATTTCATTTTTTACAGTAAGTAGATTTTATTTATTTTTATTAAAATAAGTTAATTATGCACACAAAGCACTAAGGGTATCATGGGTTTCCGTGGTAGGGGTGTTCACATGTATTGCAAGGAAAATTACCTATTTTATTATGTTCTTGTCTCCCTCATCAACACAGGAAAAATAGTCTTAATTTAGTAGTGTGCCAATTAGGGAGCTTCAGCTTTGCTCTTTGAAAAGAGGTGAGCATTGATAAACCTGGAAGTACTATCGTTGTAAAACAACTTTTTGCATTTTTTGTCGCGCACTGTTTTGTCGTGCACTATTTTGTCGTGCGCTGATTTGTCGTCACACTGTTTTGTTGTTGCGCTGTTTTGTCGTCACGCTATTTTATCTTTGCGCTGTTTTGATGCCGCTGTTTTGTCGCGCGCTGTTATTTCCGCGCTGTTTTGAAGGGATACCTGCGTCCTTAAATAACGCTCGTGAGCAAAAGTCTGCCCACTCTCGACACATTTAAATAGTTTATAACCACTGTACATAATTGCATGCAGCGAAATATCAGAATTCTTGTCGAATGCCTTTCCACATTCAGCACATTTAAACTATTTCTTTCGGTGGGGTATAATAGTGTGTCACGTTAAATAAAACTAGTCCACAAAGACTTTTTCACACTTGCAACATTCAATCGGTTCCTTTCTTAAAATGTGCAAGTGCGTACTTTACAAAATTAGACTTGTCCGTAAACGCCTTTCCTCACTCAATTCTGTTCACTTTGTACAAGTAGAAGGTATTCTAAAACGAAACTAGTTTCCAGTTCAACAGCAGCCGAAACCGTCATATTCGTCATTCTCAAGTCTTTGAAACTTTTGCGAAGGTGAGGCTAGCATATCGTTCAGCAAACAAAGCCCATCACCGCAATCGTTATGTCCATTAACGATATCCAGAAAAATCTCCAACAGTATATCAGATTTGTTTACTTGATATAAAGCAAATTTTATTACAATTCTTGTCCCCGAGAATATTTCAAACATGCCTGGAGCACTGGATGCAAACGGCCATCGTGCGAATGGAGCTCAAGTTGGCTTGGTCAGGGGTTCCCGATTTTTTGGGCGATTTTTTTGGACCCAGCCTTAAAAAAAAAACACGCAAGCGCTAAAAAAAAGCATGCAGGGGCTCTTCAGAACCACTTTATTCACTTTTAGCGGCGTAATCATATTAATTTAATGCTCTTATGCATAAAATCCATAGTGTTGCAAGTATGCCCAACTAAGCCAACCAGATACAATTTCCTAAATGCTTAAACCACAGAAGAAATATGTTTTCCTATATTGTCAGTAAGCCTTGTCTCTAGTGCTCGGTATATACCCTATCTAAAGGGCCCAATAAAAACAGCAAATGTGCGTTTACTCGCACAGTTTACTCGCACATTTGCTGTGTTTACTGGACCCCTTAGATATGGTATAAGCCGGGTAGTAACGGGCAGCAAAGACAAGGCTTACTTTCGATATGGGAAAACATATTTCTTCAATTCTCGATGAAGTCCTGTTACTAAACCACTTACTTGAGCGAAATAACTTTTTCCACGAGTGAGTTCTTCGGAAAAACAAAATGAATAGATCCTGGAAGAACACCCTCTTTCAAAATCTCCAACGAACAATTGGAGCGGGTGATGAGTTCTATTGCGTAATAGCTGGAAGAGAAAAAAGCGTAATTGCTTGTTCGCGCTTTTTCGTACCCTTCAGTCATAGCAACTTCACTGTTAGGATCGCTTTGAATTTTATCCCACATTCGTTTTAACGTGCCTGATTTCGAATTCTGGAAAAGAAAATTTGTGATGGTGCTGGCCTAAGCACACCTTAGTGAGAACTTACATCAACACAATAAAGAACAATTTTCAAAAAAGTACAACAGGGAATTTCTTTTAATTTATAACGTTGATGAAGAGATAAATATATGTATAGGATATACATAGGCAGGGGTGAATAATTCTGGTTAAACTCAGATTCTGCATACAAAGGACAACCAATGTCGAGAAAGGGGAAGAGGGTAGTACCGAATGCTGCATGCGAGGGATCTCCCTATCCACTGAGGAGTGGACTGTCCAGCATTGAGCAAATTTGAGATCGTGGTAATATCCCACTTCGCCAATCACTGTTTGTCGTATTTAGTGAAACGCTGGTTATGTGCTAACAAACTGACTTGTTATTTTAGTTTTTTTGTTGGTGTAATTTTATTTGTGGCAGTAAAAGACGCATATGTGGCGCTTTTGCTATCGACAGTAGAGAAAGGTTCAAATGACGTGGTTTGGGCAATTTGAATTTCTCCCCTTAAACAATTTTAAGGATTCCCGCCACTAAATTTCACCAATTACGTCATGGTATGAAACGTAAAATTTATTTTTCAATTGGAAGTCAAGATATCGATCATCAATTATGGCTCAATTTTCAAATATCCAATAATTTTTATCAAGTAACGTTTTATTGTAATTAGCTTGGCGTTTGCGTACTTGGTGATTGGTTTCTTGACTTAAAATGGCAAAAAAAAACCTTTGCATTCGATATAGCGAATATGATGTCAGGCAGCGAAAAATCATGGTGGGAATCTTTAACAAGTATTGTTTTGGGAGCACATTTTTTTTTATAGTGTTTGAGTAGTTTTTATCAGTAATACGGTCCAATTTTTTACTTCATAATTACCAGATAAATAACCCTACCAATTGAACTAATATTAAACACAAAGCAAAGGAAATAAATCTACACTTGTCCAAATCACATCCACCAAACTCATAAATAACTACATATTAAATCTCATCGAGCCGGCTTGTTGTCGTGTAGCATGCTCGCGTACTTCGTTGTTGCATGTCAAAAATGTGAGCAGTATAGACCTAGTAGTAGTAAGTAAATGCGATATTGAGAGACATACATAGGTACATACTACACGATTGATCTACAGCAATTCTGGAGAGAGGGGAGAGTTATTCTGCAGCAGTTCTGAGTATTTCTGTATTAATTTTGGGGTGATTCAACAACATTCCTGAAGTAATTCTGTAGCTATTGTAGGGTAATTCTGCATCAATAAAGTGGAATTTCTTCAGCAGTTCTGGGGTAATTACGCAGCAGTTCAGGAGTATTACTGCAGCGGTTCTGTGGTAATTCAGCAACATTCATGGTTTAATTATGCAGCAGCCCTGGAGTGGCCGTGAAGCAACTCTGGAGCAAATGCAGCAGCTTTTGAAGGAATTCTGCAGTACTTTTGGGGGAATTTGAGTTTTTTCTATAGCATTTCTGGTGTGATTCTGCAGCATATTTATAGAAGTCCTGAGGTGATTCAGCAGCAGTCGTCTGGTGTCTCTGCAGTATTTATGGGGTCATACAGCAGTAGTTTTGGGGTATTTTCTGCCACATACCAAGTACATTTCTATGGTATTTCTGCAGCAATATACATGTGATTCTGTGTTATTTCTGAAGCAGTTCTGGGATATTTTCTGCGGCAGTTCATGTGATTCTGAAAAAATCAACGAATTACCTCCGATTAATTTAGGCACGTCTAACAGCGTATACAACATCAGTGGTAAAATAACGGATTGATGTTCCGCAATTCTGTAATGGGGTAGGTGGTTATTCTGCAGCAGTTCTGGGGATATTTGCTGCAACAATTCTGAGTGGCATTATTCTTGGGGACGCAGTTCTGTAGTAATTCCCGGGGTAATTCTACAGCAGTCCTGCAGTGATTCTGAAGCAGATCTTATATCTGCAGCAGTTCTGAAGTGAACTACTATTCCAAAGTAGTTCTTGGAGGAATTCTGCAGTCGTTTTGGGAGTATTCAGGGTGTTTTCTGTAGCAATTCCAGTGTGATTCTGCAGCATTTATGCAGCAATTTTAGCAGCAATGCAGCAATTCTGTAGTATTTTTTGACATTATTTGTGTTTTTTCCTATCATTTCTGGTGTGATTGGCAGTATTTTCTGTAGCAGCTCTTGGGAATATTCTGCAGTAGTTTTGGGGGAAATGAGGGCGTTTTCTACAGCATTTCTAAGGCAATTCAGGAGCAATTCTGTGGTACTTTAGTAGCAATTCGGGAGATTATTTTACAGCATCCTAGGGAAGCAGTTCTGTGGTAATTTCTCGGGTAATTCTGCAGAAATTCTGGAGTGATTATGCAGCAGTTCTACAGCATTTCTGTACCAATTATGGGCATTCCTGGTGTAATTCTGCAATTATTCTGTTGTAATTATGAAGCAACAATGGGGCATTTCTGCAGCATCCTGTAGTCATTTTTTAGCAGTTCTATGGTAATTATACAGCAGTTCTGCAACATTGTAGCTGTTCTGGAATATTACTATAGCAGTTCTGTGGTAATTCGCAACACAAATTAGGTAATTCTGCAGCAGTCCTGGCGTATTTATGCAGCAGGTCTGGAGTATTTCTGCAGAATTCCTGTTGTGATTCCGCAGCAGCTCTTGGAGGAATTCTGCATTCGTTTTGGCGGCCTTTAGAGTGTTTTCTGTAGCATATTTATAATGTGATTCCTCAGCAGCTTATTGGGAACAGTAGTTTTGGGGGAATGATAGGTGTTTTTGCAGCATTTCTGCTGTGATCTGCAGCATTTCTTGCAGCAACTCTTGGAGTATTCTGCTTTAATGTTTCGGGGAATGTCGGTGTTTTCTGCAGTATTTCGGCATTAGTTCTGATGGGATACAGCAGCAGTTCTGTGGTATTTCTGCAGTAATTCAGGAGTCACTTTGCAGGATTTCTGTGAGTATTTCTGCAGCAGTTCTATGATACTTTCTGCAGCAGTTCAAGTGAAAAGCTGCGAATTACCACTGATTATTTGTTACACCTCTTACAGCGTACACAACAAGAGTGTTAAAAAATAATGGAATGGTCTGCAACAGTACTGGGGTTATTTGCTGCAATAATTCTGTGGGGGGGGGGGGGAGGGAGAAGCATTATTCTGCAGCAGCTCTGGGGATATATGCTGCATCAATTCTGTGGGACGGAGAGGTTCATTCCGCGGCAGATCTGGGGAATAGTTGCTGCAGCATTTTTTTTTTTGGGAGGGGGGGGGGAAGATTATTCTGCAGCAGTTCATGCGGCATCAGTTCTGTGGTATGTCCTTGGGTAATTCTGCAGCAGTTCTGTGGTATTTCTGTAGCAATTCTCAGATATTATAACAGCATTCCTGTAATACTCCTGTAGCTATTCTAGGGTAATTCAGCAGCAATAATAGGGCATTTCTGTAGCAGTCCTGGAGTATTTCTGCAGAAGTTATGTGATAATTCAGCAAAATTCCTGGAGTAATTCTGCACCAGCCCTGGAGTGATTCTACAGCAGCTCTCGCAGGAATTCTGCATTAGATTTGGGAGGATTCAGCTGTTTTCAGTAGAATTTCTGATGTGATTATGCAGAATGACTGCAGCAGCTCTTGAAGGAATTCTGCAGGAGTTTTCGGGGTATTCTGGTTGTTTTTTTACAGCGGTTCTTGTGTGGTCTGTAGACTTTCTGTAGCAGCTCTTGAAGAATTCTACAGTACTTTGGGAGAATGTTGCTGTTTTCTGCATGAAAGTAAAATAAACTAACATCTATCTGGCGTCAAAGTTTACTGGAGCAATGTCTAGACACACGCTAGTGTTTCGCGCCAAGTTACGCAACAATCATCACAACAAACATCACATCAGTTCAATTGTCAAGGTTGTAAACCATTGTAGAGCGGCGCCATAGCGTCAGTGTCTTGTATCTTGAAGCATAGTTGGGCACATTTCAGATACTTGGGGAAAAATAATAATGCGGTACAAAAGCTTAAATTGTGTTGACATCGAGAGCAATGATCCACCTGACAAAAATTAACTCGCGTAAGAATGCCAGCTAAGCTGCTTTCAATGCATAATCTGACCCTCAATAGCGTTGTAAATGTGTTACTAGTTCCTAGCTAGCTACTAACTAGCTACTAGCTAGCTAGCTAGTCCGCTCATCCCAATGTTAATTTCCATAGGGTGATTATTCATCGATACCAAAATAACGGGAAGGCTTCCAGATATGAAATTGGGTGAATGGGTGCAGCACAATACGAACTGCGTACTTTTTATGATTTGGAGCTTGGGGGCGTAACGGGAATGGCGTGGTAGGGCGCGTAGGTACGAAAATATTGTTCTAACCATTGTTAGTATTGTCAGCATCGTCTCTCATTGGACGGCCAAAGTTCTGACAATGAGAACGTGGAGACTGACGTACGTGCCTAGACACACACTAGTGCACCACGATTAATCTAAACAACGTTGCAAAGAAATTGTATTCACGTCCAATTCACGAAAAATAAACCAACTGTAAAAACAAAGCAAAATAAACAAAGCCAAAAACTGATAACGAGGCCACTAAGTGTAGAGTGGTTCGGCCCTTCAAAGGAGTGATATCAAAACACCAAAACTAACTAAATAAAACAAATCACAACAAAATCAAAACCAAACCAAAAACCTATTAGTATTAAAAAACGCTTAAGCGTATAAAATACGGATGTAAGCCTTAAAAAACTTAAAGCCCTAAAGGAACAGATATTAGAAAAAGACATGTAAGCCATCAGCGTCGCACTAATACGTGTAAAAGAAGCTCCAGCTTGTTTTTTGGGTCGCTGGAGATTCTTTTACACGTATTAGTGCGACGCTGATGGCTT
>JAHWFP010257990.1:3524-26267 GCA_023313725.1 Lithobius niger | reverse complement strand
TTGTACAATTGAATAAAGCTATTATTATTATTATTATTATTATTATTGGCTTAAAATCCCAACCTGGAGAAATTCATATGGGAAAAGAAATATCGCTTTTGTCCTTCCTACAATTTTAAATGAATTAACATTGAATTTAAGAACAAACCTAAGACCACATAATATTAATAAAACAGTAAAGAACTGGTTAATAAACAACTAAAAATTATCCTTACTTGGACACCTAAACTAGTGTGAGTGACATAATTTACTGCATTTGTAATAAATATAAAATTTATATGCAAGTCTTTTCAAGCAACTTAATGAATGCTGTTAATATTGTATGAATTAATATTGTATGTTAATATTGTATTTTTTCGATTCTGTTTTCTCTTCAGAGCACATACAAGCATTGTTTTGCTTCGTGCCTTGGTTGTTTACAATTTTGTATACATACTCTGAATAAATTATTATTATTATTATTATTTATTTATTATTATTTTTTTTTTATTTTTATTAAATATCCCTCACTTGGCAAAATAGCTGCAGAACGTCAAGTGAAAACGTAACGGTGTGAATGTAAGTTGGGCCTACGCAAGGCACTAACTCGTACCCAAAGCTGTTCGTGTTTTTTCTCTACAGCAAATACCATGCCTGGATTTGTAACTCAAGAATTTGTTAATTTAATTAACCAGCCATATCACGCAGTTTGAACGTAAGTTAGGCCTACGCAAGGAACTAACACACACCCAAAGCTACTCGTGTTTTACTATAATTAAAGAGAGAACCAGTAATAGCTTTATGTATACACTTCTCATCCATTCTTACTGTTTGAAACGTTACAAATACAGACGACAAATATTTTTTACACCCTTTTCTCTTGTCTACTGTTACTTGGCGGCGACACACTAGCGTGTGTCTAAATTTAGTATTTAATATTTTTCACCTCTGTGCAAAATGTACACTAATTTAATTTAACTGCTAAACGGGTGTTCTCTCGGGAGAAGAACATTTTTTAAAAATTCAAATACATTGCACAGGATAATTAATCATGCGCCACGAACTCCAAAGCTTTAGCTCGCCGATAAAGGCACATTTCGCGATGTGCACCGCCGAATCCTTTAAAGTATTTCTTGTTGCATTTACCAAGGTGGAAACTGCAATCAGAGTCTACAAGGAAAGCAGTCTCCGCAAATGGGAAATATGGTATCGGGTAGTAGCCAGAATAATGCGATCGCCCGACATATCAACAGGATGGACAACGGGAGTACAGTCAGTCGAGTGCGAGCTAGTAAATCAAGGTTGCAGCAGCTTGAAGAAAGAAACCCTACGTCTCCAGGGACAAACGTGGTGAATTAAACTGAAGTGATCTCATTCAGCCCTTTGGTGATAAACCCCTCAACAAAAAAAGACTTAAATAAGAAATGTTTAATAATTGGTGACTCACAGGTGAGGCACCTAAAGCTATCAAAAGCCAATGACATTTGTTCCAAAACATGGTGTTTTCGTGGGGGGGGGGATTGAGGCTTAATAATGCATCGACAACTTGGTCATTGGCACCAACAATATTGGATTGGACCCTCAGAGTGGCCTTGCAGCAAAAATGAAACTCGTCGTGGAGTGCATTAAGTTCTATCGTAGAGATACCTGCATCAGTATTATTGGGCTCTTTCCTCAATGGGTACACGAGGAGACTTGGTGTAGTCTTCAACCAAATTTGGTGCAATGTAATGGTCGTTTCATGGCCTTGTGTAAGTCTGAAAATATTGGTTACTGCTCATTGTGGAATATGATAATGTCACGTAGGAATCTGTTGGCTAATGATGGTGTCCATTTATCAAAACTAGGGAAAAACATGATTGGGTCAGTTATTCTATCGAACAAAAAAGAATCAGTTAATGATCTTGGTCACCAACTTGAGCAGGGAAACTAGTTTTGTATAATGCGCATAATGTTTGCCATCTATCTGATACATTGGGTTCTGTAACTGTGATTGGTGAAAAGGATCCTCCGGGTGATTTTATTTTGTCTTCTGGGTGTTTTGAGCACAGTTCAGGCAGTTCAGGCAGGGATGCCGCTGGTCATCAGCAGCGTGTCGTTAGTAGTGGTGGCCTGCGCGCTTGCCTAGCGAATGTGAGAAGTCTTAAGTGCAAACTGGCAGAGATGCGCCTTCTGTTGTCAACTGGTGATTATGACATCATCCTTGTGGTCGAAACCTGGGTCAACGACACGGTTTTGAATTCAATGCTGACTTATAATTTGCCATATAATTTAATTCGACGGAAAAGAGGTTCTCATGCAGGCGGTATTGTAATTTTTGTTAAGAAACAGTGCACGTCAATTGTCCATAAATCAGCTAACGACGTAGAAGCCCTCAATATTAATCTGGACCCAAACCTGATTAGGTTGATCCTGGGTTATATACCATATGGTATAAATGAGCCTAACATAGCTAACATGAACCAGTTTCTTAGGGATAATGTCTAGTGTATTGCCAAATATTATCGTCGGTGACTTTAATATGTCTTACATTGACTGGTCTTCCTATTCAGTTTCAAAACAAGTCCAACGACAGTTTTTAAATTGTGTCTCTGAACTCCGCCGCGAGCAATTAGTTACTAAGCCAACTCGTGGCGATAAAGTCTTAGACTTAGTTTTGACAGATAAATCGCATCTAGTATACGAAGTTGAGGTCTTAGGACATTTTAGTAACAGCGATCATTGCATGGTCGCATTTAAAATAAATTTGGTTCGTGGGAGGCCTATTAGTAATAACGAAGCAGATTCAGTGCGTATCATTGACTATGCAGCACTAAAAAACAGTCTTTTATTGGTGAACTGGTTTAGTATATTGGATGACGGGATGAATGTTGAGGCAATTTGGAAATTGTTCCATGATCAGTTACATAAAATTGTAGATCTGAATAGTTTTTCGAGACCACGCCATAGAAACCAAACCCCCAAACAACCAAAGGAAGTAGTTAAACTACAAAACCAAAATAGGCGTCTTTAGGAAAAAAATTTATTGCCAACAGTAGAGACCAGGTTACATATGAGAAATATAAACTTTGTAGTAAAATGCTCACTAAAAACAATAAATAATAATGAGATTAAAAATGAACAAAAAGTCAAACTCGAAGGTACTACAGCAGCCCTCTATACATTTCTGAAAAATAAAACAGGACGTTGTAATCATTTACCACCGTTTCAATACAATGGCGTTACCATAACAGAGAATTCAGGTAATGCCGATATCTTGAATCGTACTTTTACAACAAATTTTACTAATCGTGAAGCCATAGTTGATATGGATCCTCAGTATGAGGAATGTTTAACTAACTTCCGCCCCTATGTACCTGCAAGTATAAACCAAGCAGATGTTGTTAACATCCTTAATTCCTTTAACGGCAGTAGGTTTTTCCACGGCTTTCTATAAAAAATGTGCAAACGATCTAAGCATACCGTTATCTATAATTTTGAGTAAATCGTTACTATCCGGTACTCTCCAAGCATGTTGGAAGCGAACCAGGGTCATACCGATATTTAAAAAAAGGTAACAGTGCCAACCCGGCAAATTATAAACCTATTTCTTTTAACATGTACACAATGTAGAATTGTGGAACTATAATTAAAGACTGGCTGATGACTTACCTTTTGTTTCTTGGACTTTTGTCCAGTGACCAGGTTGGCTTCATGCCAGGCAAGTCAACTGTGTTGCAGTTATTGCACTGTCTTGATGACTGGACAGGGGCAGGTGATGCTCGCAACCCCGTAGATGTGATCCTTATTGATTTTGCTAGAGCATTTGACAATGTGCCACATCTCAGACATAGTCGTAAACTAGTCACACTTGGTATTAGGAATTACATACTTAAGTGGATAAATGATTATCTGACTAGCAGAACGCAGCAAGTATGGGTGGGTGGTTCTAGTTCCGGAGTAAGCTTTGTTACAAGTGGTGTCCCACAAGAGTCAGTGTTGGGACCACTTCTTTTTCTCATCTACATTAATGACTTAAATACAATGAGTCCTAATATTATGACTCCAAAATTCACTGATGTTGTTAAATTGTATACTATAAATAAAAATGAAGAAGACTCAGGCATTATCCTCTGCACTTTTACAACTCGAACAATGGTCGGAAACATGGAACCTACCAATATCAGGTCCAACATGTAAGGCCTTTCACATTGGTAAAAAAAATCAAGAGAGGGATGACCTATTATTTGATAAGATTTTGGATCATGTATTTGAGATAAAGGACTTGGGCGTGTAGTTCACATGTGATCTTAAAAGCGGGTCACATTGCGACCACATTGCCAAAGCTGCACGGTAAAGAGTGACCATTATTAAGCGATGTTTCACTTCTGGCAATGCAAAAACTCTTGTTTGGGCCTTAAAAATCTTTGTGAGGCCAATTTTGGAGTACGGCAGCCAAGTTTGGTCACGGTATTTATTGAAACACATAAAATTGATCGAGTCCGTTCAACGTACTTCTACCAAATACTTGCCTGGGCTAAAATATAAATCATACTGTGAGCGTCTTAGTATTTTGGGGTTGGATACCCTCGCAGTAAGGAGGCTTAAGCTGGACCTCTACATGACCTATTCCATCCTACATGGTTTAACGAATATACCTAGCACTCGGTTTTTTCAAAGGCGTGAGTGGGACCGAACACATGGTCATGGTTTTAAATTGATCGTGAGACTGATTGTAAGAGTGATTGTTGTAGGTACTTTTTTTCAAATCGTGTCGTTGAGCCTTGGAATGTGATCCTTGTAGATGTTGCCCATGCCCCATTCCTTGCATCTTTTAAATTCAGACTTAAAAGTATAAATCTTACAAAGTTTGTAATGCGTTTTTAGTATGAGACAATAGCTATGCCAGCAATTGGTTACTTTTACTTTGTTCTTGCTTAATTTGTTTTTGGCAGGGTGTTAGTGGACCGTGTGGTGCCTTCCCCTGACCTTTTGTATCTTTTTGGTACAATAAATTTCTCATTCATATAATACTCATTCGGGCAAAAGTAAGGTGGCGGCACCACAAGTGAAAACCAATTACTGGATACATGTGCAACAATCGATTAAAATTTGACTACAATTGCGATGCACGTCGCGACTCATTGCTACCTTGCAAACTGAATTGGTCGCGTGAATGTGGCATTGTCGGCTGGCTATGGATTTGGACTGTTGGCCTTTCGTTGTTGATCTAAAAAAAAGAATACGTGTTTCAGCTAAGAGCGGACAACTTCAAACAAAACGACGATAAGTTGTAATGGGCCTCGAAATTGGCAGCCTGATATGATGGAAAGGCTCATTTCTTTCCTAGATGAAAACTTAGAGAGCAAAGTTGAATTGTTTTAAAGTGGGCGACAACAATCTTTGCATGAGAGAGCAAATGAAGGAAAATTACTTGCAACAATTTGGTGGTGCGTGGTGCTGACATGAATTGTTTATAAGTTGATGGAAACAATCACGGAGATTACGTTGCAGCAGGGGGCTTGGATGCGTACTGAATGCTGACTTTTCTCATTGATGCGGTTTTTTAGCAATCGGAAAGACACACGAATGCGCCTTTTTCGTGTCTGCGCAAAAATCTCAGGTCACACTAGATCGCGTTGTGGACGAGTAAAATTAAAGGATCAGTCTTCAGTCTACTAATGAAATATTGCAAATGCGATTGACTTTCCGAAGAAGACCAAACACCAGAAGAGGCCTTGGCCGGGAGACAATCACGGTGATTAACTTGCAGCAGGGGGCAGGGGGGGGGGGGGATCAGAAAAGCAGGGCAAGAGGCCGAGGGGAAGAACGAGTAAAATGTATGGATCAGTCTACTAATGAATTAAATATTGCATATGCGATTTACTTTCCTAAGAAAAAATTACTTCAATAAAACACAAGTATGCGTATTTACTGGGTCTGCGCCAACATCTCGGTGGAAATGTCCCGTTAACGTTGTCCCCATGGGAGGATATGGCAAGGGAGGGAAGACCAAACAACGGTACTAATGAAATATTCCAAATGCGACTGACTTTCTTAAGAAGACCAAACACCGGGACAAACTATGACCGGAAGGCAATCACGGAGATTAACTTGCAGTAGGGGGCCGGGGGGAGGGGAGGGTGCAGAAAAGGAGGGGAAGAAGAGGGGCAAGTAAAATTGAAAGATCAATCTACTAATGAATGAAATATTACATACGCAATTTACTTTCTAAGAAGGCCAAACACCGGGGAAGGCTAAGACCGGGAGTCTCAATCCAATGTGCAGCATGCACGGGTCCTGCTGCTAACAGTAGAGGGCCAGGGAGGGGGCAGAATCGGATGGGAAGAAGACGAGGGGTTGAGGAGGGGCGAGTCAAATTGAAGGATTATTCTACTAATGAAATGAAGTATTGCATACGCGATTTACTTTCCTGAGAATACCAAACACCGGGGGTGGCTAAGACCGGGGACTCGATCCACCGTGCAGCATGCACGGGTCCTGCTAGTATACATTAATAAAAACTAGTTGCAGTGCTGTAACGGCCACCCGACCCAGACGGCCACCCGTCTAATAATAACAATAATCGATTAATGTACAAACAATGATTGTTGCCAACAAACTGAAACGATGGATGAAAAAATGGTTCGTAGATGTAGACTTTGAGAGCGAAGTAGAATTGTTTTAAAGGTGGGCGCCAACAATCTTTGTAAGCGTGAGCAAATTATGGAAAATTACTTGCAATAATTTGGTGGTGCGTGGTGCGGACCTAAATTGTTTCTAAGTTGATGGAAACAGTCACGGAGGTTACCTTGTAGCAGGGGTATAGCAGGGGGCTTGCTGACTTTCTCAGTTATACGGTTTTTTAGCATTCAGTAAAACACAAGTATGTGTCTTTTTTGGAACTGGGTGTACTAATGAACTATTGCAAGCGCGATTGACTTTCCTAAGAAGACCAAACACCGGGAGAGGCTATGACCGGGAGATAATCAAGAAGATTAACTTGCAGTAGCGAGTGGGGGGGGGGGGGGGCGGAGGGGAAGAGGAAGGGCGAGTAAAATTAAAATTGAAGGATCAGTCTACTAATGAATGAAATATTGCATACACGATTTACTTTCATAAGAAGTCGAAACACTGGGGGATGCTAAGACCGGGAAACTCAATTCAATGTGGAGCATGCACGGGTCTTGCTGGACCTAATATTAAACCGCTAACTAAAGGTACTGTCGTTGTAGACGATTTAAAATTAAAGGATTGGTGAAATCCGTTAAGTGTTGAATGAGCTTTACTTTGTGCCCAGAATCAAGTGAAAAAAATAGCTTACGCGAACCCATGGTATAATGGTGTATTTATTTATTTACGGTGGAAATATTCATATGAAAGTGCATGGAGTCCGGGTCAGGGAAGATGCTGATTAACTGAGTGAAGCGACCGAAAATCAGCGTTTGTTAGCCCGTGTGTGCAAACTCGAAACGTAACTTTTAATGGATAAAACAATGCTTCACGTGTATGCAACTTAATATTAAACCGCTGGATAAATGTTCTGTCGTTGTAGATGATTAAAATTAAAGGATTAGTGTGAAACTCGGTTAAATATGGAACAAAAATGACAAAGCCGGTCGGATAAAGATTTAGACTTTGCTGCACAAAGGCATATTTATTTATTTCAGGTGGACAAAGGCGTATTGATTTACTTCCGGTGGAAATATTCAAACGAAAGTAGATTGAGTCCGGTTTAGGGGAGGTGCTGATTGAAATAGCGAAGTGAACGAAAATCAGTGTTTGTTAGGCAGCGCACTCAAAAATACATAGACGGCATACACGCCTTCCAAAACAGAAATAAAGTGATCTAGGGGCGAACTGGGTAGCCGGTTTGAATCCGGGTCATGCCACTCCGACGAAACGTAAGTGCATAAAGGTGGCTTACTGAACTACGATATTTCTAGTGTATGTTTTTCGCTGTTGGCTTGTTTCCGATTTTCTTTAGTTCCACAACAAACGCAATACAACGCAAACTGTCCCATTGTTGCAAATGGAGAATCATACACCATCAGTGCACCAATCTTAACCGCTTTGCTAAAAGTTCTGTCGCTGTGGAAAATTGCAATAAATGGATTAATATACATGACAGCACAAACCGTCCCAATGTTGCAAACGGTGAATCACATACCACCCGTGTACCAACGTTAACCGCTTGCTAAAGGTTCTGTCGCTGTGGAAAATTAAAATAAAAGGATTAATACACAGGACAGCGCAAACTGTCCTTATGTTGCAAACGGTGAATCAAACACCTCACGTTTACCCACCTTAACCGCTTGCTAAAGGTTCTGTTGTTGTGGAAAATTAAAATAAAAGGATTAATGAAACTCCGTTAAATATGTTTTTTCAATGACAAAACCCGCGGGCTAAGGGTTTCGAATTTGCGTTACAAAGGCGTATTTATTTATTTCCGGTGGAAATATTCATATGAAAGTCCATAGAGTCTGGTTCAGGGGAGGTACTCATCGAGTGAGCGAAGCGAACGAAAATCAGCGTTTGTTTGCCAGTGTTTCTACAACAAACACATGAGAGAGAGCAAGCCATCCCAATGTTGCAAATGGTGCATCAAACACCACATGTGCACAACACGGGATTCAGCTAGTATGCGAAATAAATACAACATTTTATCGTTTTTAGCTGCCAATTTCCGAGCAGATTGGCCTCGAGATTAACAACCGAACTTAGTTTAGTTTCCAAAAAAGAAATATTCACCCACGCCAAGTTAGGTAACAAACATCACATCCATTTAAATCACTCATAACATTAATTCCAATTTTTCCAGTTTTTATTCCACACTAGAGTTACCCCACGTGAAATTCCTGGTTTTAAAATACCAGAGAATTATGTAACCAGGACGTTTTGTAACCCTGAGCACCCCAGCCACAGTACTGTTTAAATCAACAGATAACTTGAAGAGCTTGGTCAAATTTATATCGTTTTAGCTATCTCCCACGAAATTAAGCAGTATCGTTTGTATCCCAGAACATCCCAGGACACCACGTGTGAATAATAAAAATTACTTAGCTAGTGAAAGCGTAAATCCAATATTTTTATAATGTTAGATCACATACGAATGTGATGTATATCATTAGCACTTAATTTACAATTAATTTGACTCTTTTTGCATCGCCTGTGCTGTTTGTAGAAAACAATAGAAAAGCCGTTTTGGTAAGTGAGTTCAGTTTTCTTGCCCGAATTTCACCTGGTACGGTACGATAGTTTCACTGTGGGACGATTTTTAACGCAATAGGATGCAAGAGAACAGCCATTTTTACTCAGTCCTTGTATCCCGAAGTATCCCAAGACAGCACGATTTGAATTTTACTAATTTTGCACCCCTAGTGTTGTTTGCAGAAAAGCGTAAAAAAGCATACAAAAGCCGTTTTGTTTAGGTGAGATCAGTTTCCTTCCCGAATTTCAACAGTCAGGTACGATATATTCACTGGAGAACATTTTCTTACTGGAGAACGCTGTAAGTTCAACAGAACAGCCACTTTTACTTAGTCCTTGTATCCTAGGGCATCGAACGACAGCAACTTCTAAATTAAGATATTTTGATAAGTAACATCAATTTCTTTACCCGGAATTCACCAGGCAGGTTTTTGGTTTTCCTGGATAAGGTTTTTCTTTTTGCTTCTTCTTTCAGCAAAATAAAAATTACGTATTTGAAAACGTAAATTCAATATTTCTATAACCTTAGGCCACATACGAAGGTGATTAATATCATTAGCACTTAAGTTACACCTGCCTATGTTACCTACACCTTAAGTTATACCAGCCTAGTGTAACCTGTACCTACTACCTGTCTTAAACTAACAACCCATTTCCACAGCTTGGACGGAATTCGAACTTGCAACCTTCGTAGGCTGACGCCCTAACCATTAGGCTATATTGACTTTATGGAATACTTTATGGAATAATGTGACGTAATATTTTGTTTGCTACTGTTTGCTACAGGGCACCGACAATACTCTTCAGTTCCGTTTTATTGTTTTACCGCTGCTCTTGCTTACTGACTGTTATTGAAACAGCAGTTATTGACTCGCTACTTGTTGTTCTATTGCCGCCAGATCATTGTTGATGGACGTTCCCGTCAGAATAACCAAACAAAGAAAACAATCAAACAATCAAAACCTTTTAAAGTGATGTAGATACTTACTTTTCACACTGTCGTGCTAACTGATTTAAAGCTATTACAACAATCAACTATCAATAAGTTAAAAGTAGATACTTTTGGTGAAATGGATATGACTAAGTAGCACAACAATGCCCAACTAAAGTGTCCAAAGTTTACTAATTCGGAATATTGTTGCAACTGCCCAGTTACGTGATTAGAATTGAATTGAATTTTAATGAGCCAACACGGCCTGCACAACCATACGCTCAAAATATCTTACCCTAACCTCCTAACACACCAGTCACACCATAAAACATGGCAACACATGGCAACTCAATCAACTCGATCTGCCCGGACGACACCTCGAGCCCAGAAGCTCAATTTAGATCATCAAATGAACCTACCAGTGGCCCGGCCAAACTGAACCACTGCCCTTAATGCACGAAGTACCCTCTCACTACACGGAGCCACTTGCAGAACATCCGAGACAGTGACACCGGCTAACCGCAATGGCAACCTACGCACCTTATCCCAACGCCCACACCTGAGCAAGAAGTGGTCGACCGTCTCCTCCTCAGCCCCACATGGGCACAGGGGACCTGCTGCCCACCCCAGCCTAAACTCGTGAGCGCGCAACATAACATGACCAGTCCAGAGCCTGGATATGACCCCAGCATCCCTCCTGGACAGCCTGTTCAAGGCTGCTGGTTCCTGCACCAATGGGTGGAGTGCAAACAGTCTACGACCTGTTTCAGCAGCATCCGAAACCAATTGCCAAGCCCTAACTGCTGCTGCAGCCAGAACAGGGCGGAGGTCTCGCGGGGACACCGTGATTCCTACAGTGTTAACCCCAAGCAACCCACTTTCACGGGCCACACCATCGGCCACTTCATTCCCGAAAAATCCTGCATGCCCACGTACCCACTGGATCCTCACCTCAACACCCCGCTGCAAGGCCCCAAACAGTTTCCATCCTATCTCCGCAACAATTGGATGGACCTCTCCCAATCCAGCTAAGGACTTCCTGAGAAGCCCGATCCCTCCTTTTGAATCCGGAAGAACCCTAAAACGTGGCACTGCCAAGTCTAAGCCAACGTCAATCGCAATTGTAATTGCAGCCAGTTCCCCCACAAAGGCAGATGGAAGGAACGGCACCCTGTACCCCACAGACCAGTGCAGATCCTCCACAAAAATTCCTATACCGCCATACATTGACTCCCTATGAAAGGAAGCGTCGCAGTAAATATCCCATGCCTCCCTTACCACGGTGCCATCGCCCACACCACAACATCCCCCAACTGCCCGCGTCCACAGCCAGGGATAGTGCTGCCAAAGCCCCAGGCGCACCGGCACTCCGGCAATACCATACTCCAAAAGTAACGACGCACCCTTACCGGGATTCCCAAGTGCCTGCCGAGCGACTGGACCAAGTGTGGTGTATTCCACCAAAATTTTCCCTAGCGGGTCCTCACGACCCCGCGCCACGTGATTAGACGGAGTCTTTTCAACAATGAAAATAACAAAATTATGGTAATAAGTAATGGTTTTGGGTAATTTACTACAATGGTTTCTCTATACATGATTTATTGTGATAGCTGGATTTAGAAAACTTAGCCGAGCGGTAAGCCGAGGCGGTAAGAGCCGTGGAAGAACAAAACTATCGCAATAAATCACGTACAGATGGACAATTCTTGTAAAATGAAGCCAATAAGTACTTTTTGTCGTTTGGGGATGAATTCGAGTTGAATTATTCTTAGTATCGTCCAACAGTTTCCTACTGATGTTGAACAATTGTTGGCCGCTATTTACAACAATGGTGTTGCACAAATGAGCTCATGATCATGACGCCACGGTGGCACCGTTTGCTGATCTAGTCATTCATCCGTGCTCTCAATATGGAGTCTGATGACTTGGAGTTTCGAAATTGCTCGGATTAGATAAAAACCATACAAATGACGTGGTGGATAAAAAACCGGACGGAAGCTAATGGGCTCGAGAAGTGTCAAATAAATACGGATTCAAAACATTTGCGTTGCCCTTAAATATCAGAACGGAGATTTGAACCCATGTGCTTTGAAACCAAAGGTCTAAGCCCTACCACTAAGCGATACTGAGACGGCCAGATAGGACTTCGGCCTTTGGTTTTAAATTTCATCGGTTCAAATTTACGCTCAGTCAGTCTGATATTTAAGTTGAAGAGGTAGTGGATAAAGAATGTCGTAGATAAAAGGGGACATTAAGTTACTGGAAAGCCCGTAAAAAAGACCTACAATAAATCTATTTTTTTGAAACTTTAAACAAAACTGGTGTAAAGGTATTCCTGTTTGTATTAGTACTGGTGTAAATTTGGTACAACTGAACTGGTAGAAAGATATTCGAAATTACTGCAAACCCCAAAACTACGTTAAAAATATGCATACGGAGAATTTTTTTCTTGAAAAATAAATGACTATGCCTACGCATTAATGTTCAGCCGAAATGTTTAAAATAAATTTTTTATTTGTACATGTAATTTTTGCAGGGTAACGTAAACTGCAACTTTAATGTTTCAACTTTAAATATAATTTATTTGATGCATACTTGATTTTACCAAGCCATAATAGATTAATTAATTGCTGTAAGTGTCAAAATAAGTAACTTACTGCTACACCTTTCCTGCTGCCTCATCTGTCACGCTGATAGAACTGCATAAAAGTGTAACAATAAGTACTTAAATTTCAGATTTTATTCTGACACTTAATATAATGCTGTCTCCGATTTACTGTTGAGTTTCATAACAAGGAAAACTGGAAAAGTATGGTAATAATACCTGTTTGAAGAAGAACATACACCAAATTCCACAGAATGACAGAGATACCAGAATCGGGATAAAATTGGCGATTATTGCTGAATTCCGAAGATTTCAGGACGAACGTCACGACGCTTGCTAAAACCAAAAGACACATGGCCACACATGACAGCCAAACCATCCAGGTAAATGGCTGGAGGAAAAGCAAGAAACTGAACTCATGATTTGTCAAGTCAGGTCTTCGTATGACGAAGGACATTTCCACATTAGTAATGGGGACAGAAAATCTCACGGCCTCGGCTCGTTCTGGTGTAAGGAATAAACCAGCAATTCCGACATCAGCTTCCTGTAATGAGAAAAAATATGAAAATTCAACACCGCTTTGTAAAATAAATCGTCACTTAAAAAATCAGTAAATTTCAATTTCTGCATTAATCGAGTTAATCCGCAAATTGACGGTCTTACGGGCGTGACTTTACGTGTCCTTTGCCGTGTATATTAATTTACGATTCATTTTCGTGAATAACAATATTATTGTAACTATTGCTGTGTTCGTGTTTATTGTTGTTTTCGATTGTCTATTTTCGATTTTGATATTTGAGTCAAAAGTTCGAAAAACCATTTGACCTGTTTAATTGATTTACGAACTTTTTCCAGAAAGAATAGACACAAAGTATGTGGAAAATTTGAAATACCATTTGGAAAATAGGCGTTAACATAAGTAGAGACAGCAGACATGCCACAGCCAAAACTGACATGCTACTTTGCTTCATATCGAGCACCAGTAAAAGATTGTTTACAACAGATTCCTTGGGCAAGTGACGTTGGCGATGTGAGTCACCAAATAATATAGACCATGGGCCCACCATAACCCCCCATCCCGCCTAGGGAATTTTTTGTGGTTATGTTTTTTTGGTACTTGCGAATATATTATGAAAGAATATATGGGTCTGCCAACAGCTTAGAGATGAATATGGTCTCCAAAGACATCCCACTGACAGCACTATTACTGATGATTTTCTATTATAATAATGTAATATTCAACCATAGTGTACTCTCGACAGTTTATTTAATAATGTCTAAATGTGTATCTCAAAGCTGTGCGGTAGGTTTTAAGGCTGTGCTAATGCCAACTTTACTGAGACGAAACCGATACTAAACCACGTTTAAAAATGTTGCCGATACCGGTACCCATACCATATCCAGAATTTATCTAACATTTTATGGACCATCATAAAGTTTTTTCAAAAGTCCAAAAAATAGTAACAAAATTAATTGTTTTTAACGGTAATCAATAATTAAAGGGTAGCTAGGGAGATACTTAGTGACTTCCTGGGCGAAAAACCACAACCTGCATGTCATTGTCTTGAACGGTTCTCGAGTTATCAGTATTTCAGTAAAAGTTGCTAATATCGCTCCGATGCCCAAATATCGGCAGTCGACCCAATCCAGTATCGGTATCAATGCAGCCTTAGTAGGTTTAATTTCCGTTTGTTTCATTTAATAGGTGAGTAGACTGGAACTAGAAGATTCTGCGATGTGCTTCACCACTGCAAGTCATGTCTGGGTAGATTTCTCAGTTGAACAATGTTTTCCCAAAATGCCATTAGCCCCGTTGTCTTTCCTGAACAGTGGAGGCTTCCGGCCTATCAACTCCCTGATGGTACCAGTGAATCCACCCCAGCTGAATGATGCTCCAAGGAATGAGAAGTTATTCCTCAGTGACAACATGGATTTCAGTGGAATGATCCCCCAAGCCCAGTCACCGGACAAGTGTTCCGGTAAATCTGGTGTGGGCTAGACATTTGTCCTTTTGAGCATGCATAGTAATTAATCGTCCAGATAGGTCTGTGCTTTTGCTCTTTCCTGGTGTCACGTATCATCACACAGACCAGAGGACTCAGGCAATTACTTGGGGTGACACACACAGTTTGAATGAAAGTACGTTGAAGTGAGAGGTCATCCCATTTACCACAAACCAAAAGGCCGACAAATGGAGGGAAATGGTCAGATATGCATCCTCCATGTCCATCGACGTTGTGAACTCTTCTCTTTGCAGTGACTCTGATGGACACCTGCGTTTCCATTTTGAAACTTGTCTTTGTCTATGAACATTTTGAGCAGCCTTTAGATGGAAAATCAGCCTAGACCAGCTGTACTTCATTGGGATGCCCCTGATCGAACTGTAGACTCCTGAAGTCCTATTTGGCAAAGGTGGAATAGTTCCTTTGTATAAAAATAATGCCGCTTCAGCAGCTAAGCATGGATCCCTGTTATCCAGAAGCCAACTTGGCACTCTACTTGATAGCTGCGGAGTTAAGCGTGAATGGGGGTCTGTAACCTTCTTTCAAATCTTTAGTACATTTGCATCTTCTGTAGACGTTTTCATTCCCTGACGTGGAATTATAGACTGCCCCGCCTTTCAGTGATGGGGCGCAGGGTTGATGACGTCTCCATCATTGGTGGCCTCTTCCTCTCAGATGGGCTGCTGCTTGTATTCCTTGAATTACTTAATTACTTACTCTCACCCTCTTTCCCCAGAACCAGAGTGAAACGTTCTCTTGTTCTTCAGGATCCCCAAAAAATGCTTGGGTTCTTTAAAGAGGGTCCTGCTGCAAGCTTTCCCAATGTAGGGTCCCTTCTCCTTGATCTCCGAGGCTTCATTCTTGTCTAGGGGTCTCACCTTGTCTTTCACTCCGGTGCCACCTCCAGGAGGTTTCATTCAAACGGTTTATATGTATTATGGACAGGCAAAAGCCGCACGATCTTACCGTGTCCCAACGAGTGTTGCATTTCTCTTTAGAATAAAGGAGTGTGCCACTGATATGACTCCCCAGTCCATGGCTTCCTTTTGGTACTTTGCAGCCTGTTTTGTAGGTTGGTGCTTCTTGCTGGATCTTGGAATTACTCCGGTATTTTGAGGAATGATTCCTATGCTGCCGTCGAGGCTGACTACCCTAAGTCTGTATGAGAGCTTGCTTGAAGGTCCAATCGCAGGATCCTTTCTGCTGATTCGTGTGGTTTTGTTTGGATCTGGATGCTGTGCAGTCTTGTCAAGTCATACTACATCGTGACATCCTTAAGGAGCACTTCTGCCTCTTGATAAAAGGTGAAGTTCATGGATTTTGTTGCTTTAAAGTTTCCCACACCAAAAAAGAAGACTTTTACTTGCGTCGTGCCTTGGGTGGTCCTTCACGACTATGATGCATGTGCCTCCGCGTCTGAACACTTCTCATGTATCCAGTTAGAACGGGAATAATATCTCGGAATGTGGGATCAAGCTTGGTGTTGGTGACACGTCCTCTTTGATGGCGATGTCATCTTTGGAGGGTCGTTCAGTTTCTCTGGTGACTGAGGTGGACTCTCCATGCGGAAAATAAAAGGAAAGTTAGTAAAAAACAGTCTTTCTATGTTTTCGAACTGCTGTCTGTGAGAGAGGTTCTGTTGCATGTTTTACCAGGCATTCACAAATGTACCACCCTCGGAGAGCTATGACTGGCTTCCTCTGCTCTTGCTCCTGTGGCGCTCATTGAGAAGCACCGTGGGGACGTCGACTGGAGTTTTCTTTTCGACGGCTGTTCCTTGTTGCCTGGTGAAGGACGTCTTCTCCTCAGTGACTGGGGATGTTCTATTAGAACCCACTTCAAGTGATGAGGAAGATGAACCAGTCGATGTTGACAATCTCATGGATGTGATTTATGATTCTAATGAATTTAATATTGTTAACTTCGAAGGTAAAATGTAAACTTTCTGTGCCACTGTACATTACGCTTACTAGTGAAATGTGAGACATTTCTGCTATAATCTTAGTAAACATATATGAAGGCTTTGAAACACACCATCTCTGGTTGTGAAGTGCTCCAGATTCGAATATCCTATATGGAGGCGAGCTGCTATATGTATACGTTTGACTCTGTAAATTCTAATTTATCTGAAATAAACAAACACGCTAACATTCTTTTATACCAAACATACTGAGTATCATTAAATCAATTTATATAGGGATACTATGCATTTTAGAACTTGGGAAGACGCCGAATATTATTATTTACGTTCAATTGTACAGATAATACGCCAATCTATCATAAACAGTCAAAATCACCAAAAGTGAGAAGGCAGACAACCTGACCCTGACTGTATATAACTAAAGGGAACGTGTGAGCGTCATCTTAAAAAAATCCCCAGAGGGGGAAGAATTTCAGTTTCTAGCCCATGGCCTAATAAACAACCAGAACGCCAGTTTCTTCAAGAGCAGGGCCACACGTAACATCAACCAAAAATGTTTCATGGACAGAATATGTTTCTGTGGGAAGGAGCACACATGTACCTTTCAGTCATTCAAACACGATGGAACAAAATAAAATGAAACATTCGGATCATGCATACTTCTAGCGACTAATGGACAAACCTGTAGTGTATGAAGTAAACATATGTGATGTATCTAGCTGCTTAAAGATGGGAAGGGACGAGGCTGCGTTTTGTCGAAACTATCTCCAATCTTGTGTGCGAAAGATATTGAAAATTGTATACCTATACATACACCACACCATTCAGCTTGACTTAGTGACGTAGCGTCACTAAGTAGCGTCACTTAGTTTTATTTTTTATTCTTTTTTATGCTCAGTGACACCATGAGCACCAAAGAAAAATTGTGGTGATAATCTCCTCCAACTATAAACCTCATCACTACAATGTGGGTGGGGTTGGGAGGAGTACGGAGCATTAGATGTCTAATTTAGGGTTACTATAGGATCGAATACTAGACCTATATCTTAAAGTCATATACAGACTGTGGTGGTTCGGTTTCAGATGGATTTAATATCTCGCCTCACTTGCACTAAAGCTGTCAAACTTGGGCCTATTTAGAGCTATGTGAAATAAAATTAGGGCCAAAAGTTGGCTTCAGGTTATATCAGGCTTGTGGGTATTACTAAAGCGATTCAAGTTAGGTTGGCCGAAATTGGAAGAGAAAACTTGTTTATGTATTAACTAGTAGGACAGGAAAACGAAGTCGGAAGCTTCACGTGCAGTAACAGCTTTAGTACTTTTGCCACTTGATATTTGATATTTGCAATACGACTGTGTTTACATTGTTGGAAAGTGTGTTTGCTTAACGATTTACAAGTCTCTGTCAAGTCATCGTCGGAAAGCAGTCTTAAATTGCAAATTGAGGATCCACACTTAGTAACGACAATGTGTGGTGCTGTAAAGGCTGGGGATGGGGAGGCCCAAACATTTAAAACTGGCTCCGTACAGCATTGTCAACTGGTGGACATTTAAATTGAACAAAACTGGACCAATATTAGTCGTAACATACAATAAAATTCTGAACTACAGCACACAACGCTTTGTAATGGCGGTGTGTAAAATAGTTGTAATTAAAAATCGTAATGTGAGCACCAGAACATTAATAGTAACAATAAAGTGGAAAAGTAGCATCATCAATCTGATTACATAACTTGTTAACTTGGTTTGTGGGGGGACTAGTTCCTTTAAACAATAGAAGAAATAAAATGCACTTGAAAAAGCGAGAAAATAGCACTTTAAGTTCCTTTAAGTTTTTTTTAATAAATGCGTCGTAATAGGGTTTATGAACTTACCTTTGGACATCTAGATTACTAGTCGGCGAAAATGGCGTTGTGCTGAATGCTGCTCGAGAAATGCAGCTAAGTTACAACACGAACACTGATGTTGGCATAATAACGTCTAGCGTGTTTTTTTTTAATTATGTAATTAATTATGTAATTACATAATTCGAACCGTCGCTTTGTTGGTTAGGAGATGAGGACCCCTTACAAAGCTCGTGAGACACGTTGGGATTTTTTCCTCTTACCAGCATGTATCCACAGGATATGATGCCAGATTAGGATGGGCTCGTTTCGTTTGTAAAAATAAATTCCAGTGAGAAAGATAACTACGCACAAAGTTTCCAATTTTTTTTATAATTGGATTTTATTTCCCATTATGAGAAATAAGATTGATTTTCTTAGTTGCTGAACAAAAGAGATATATTACCACGAGCAACTGATTTAAATGTTGCTGTGACGAACGAAATACCGAATAAAATTAAATTTTAATGAATATCTTCAAAACGGAATTGTTGTTGAATGATATAAATACTTTCAACTGTTATGACGGCCATTCTGACAGCATCTGGGCGTGTTTGTTAGAATGGATATCACCAAGAAACAGAAAATTGGCAGATGAAGTGCCACGAAACGGGAAAAATAGGAAAAAATCAGGCTCATTTCCGGCGGCTTTTTACATAAAGGGTATTACAAAGTTCTTATGCACGTTTCTCCACACTCAGGATATCCGACTTGGCACCAAAAAATTACTCCAATTTGAAGCAAGTCGTACGTAACCAATGCAAACTGAACTTAAAACTCCAGTTACCACTTAAAAGAAAAAATCCATTTATCAAATTCGTTGACTAAAATCAAAACTTACGGCCGCTTCCATTGGACAAGTGAGTAGAAGTCGATTACACGGATACAAACCTTTTTACGTTGCCTTTTGTACTTAAATGTCAAACTGCCTGAGCGGGGAATAGAACCCACGACCTTTGAAACCAAATGCCGTGGTCCTATCCTTATTTAACCCTTGTCGAGCCCGTTTGGTTTTCCGTCCTGTGTAAGTTTAAAACCTACTCATTAGTATCAATTTTGTAAAACAGGCCACAAACCCAACATTTCTTCCATTAGGCACATTTTGAGCGATAACCTTCAATTTAAAAGGACTTAGTCTTAAAAAGATTTGTAATGCTATGCACCTCCAGCAGTGCACACTCACATGCTATTCCACTTAATTTTGGTTGCAGCCCCTTGCTTTCCAATTTAACAATGAAAAGCAACAAAAAAAATTGTAAAACTGCTACGCTAAAAGAAAAAAAATGGCAGCCTTGAAAGAGCAAATTTTTATAGCTGATCAGGCTGGATGGCTAAATGGCAAAGTTATCGTGGCAGATGGTGAATCAAAAGCGTGTAAAAAGGATGATTTAGGTATTTTATCTGATTGAACTGGGTTAAATAGCAGTATAAAGGGATGCTGGATAATAAACATTTCGAGCTGTAGATAATAGTGATATGCAGTCAGAAAGGAAGGCCATTTTTGCATGTACAGTCAGAGGCATTCCCTTCCCAATGTCACATTCGTTGCCCGATACTTCCCTGCTTGGCAGGTTGTTCTATGTTAACGAAGTAGGAGGGAAGTAGGAGGGGAGCGCTGTAGTGCGGAGTGTTAGTATAGTATTTACGTTAGTTGTTCCCTGGATCCAGCGCAAAGTTTTAGACTGAGGTTTCTTTCCCCAGACCCGTTAACTTATTATTGGGGTGCCCTGAAAAGACCTTAATAATTTAAAGATTTTTTTATACTAGTAATAATATGGAGGCTTTCCGTTTTTTTAACCATTACTGAGTAGGACCAAGACCCCTTGCCAGGTGAAGCCTGGGATAATTTTTCCCTTAGCCCCCGACCCCTCCCCTCCTTAATACCAGTGGTGTAGAGATAAACGAAATAATGTTGGAGGTAAGGATAGCAAACGAAGGGTCAGAGGAGGAACAGCAAGCTTCCAAACAACAATCCAAAAGATATTTTTACATTTTGAACTCCTTCATAAAGTGTTGAGCATAAAGGTGATGGGATCATGAAGGTGATCGCCTACCCTGCCTGCCCACGTTAGCCTTATACGAATTTAAGTTGGAAAGTAAGCTTATAGGTATTTCTTACAGGTGCTTATTGTTTCCATTTTACTGATTGTTGGTTTTCCTGTGTAACAGTTTTGCTACATGCAGCATCAAACCTATTTCTATGGGTCCAATACAATTCCCCCCCCCCCCCCCGTTACTCTCCGTCATGCAGTAGTAAACAAAATTAGTATTGGGTTATAGCAGGAGCGCATTGTATACACGTCCTTTAGGGGTAGCATAAATATAAGAGGGGGTATACAACTTATTTATTGACCCTGAACCAACTGTCGTTGACGGTCCTGACATCTGGCGGCGGCAACGTGACAAAAATGTTTCCGACGCCACCAATTCTTCGTGGCCACTTGGTGAAACAGTCGATTCTCGAAATAAATTCAAAACAAATTGCACCAGCCGTTACATTGCCCATAATTTTTACTTTTTTATTGAAATGAAAAAAGTCTTATCTTTTAAATTTTTTAAATCGAATTAGAAATTCTAGTTGTTATATTAATCTGTTTTGTTTTCTCCTTGCCCCTCCCACGCTCGCTTGATGCGTCAAGATGGCGTCAGACGCTGTCGCTTTCCGATGCGGGCACATTTGGTCAAACAGTGTTACGGGGAAACGTTTACTATGCAGCTTTGAGACCATTTAGTTTTGAAACCTCAACCCTGTCGAAAAGCATCATCGTCAGCATGGTGACGAGCATCAACAAAGATGTTCAAAAACGAAACGAAGACTCCATCAATGACACGGAACTGCATCAATGACAAACATTCTAAAACATGGTGAGAACTAACTCGTCTCGCCAACGTGCCACGCCTTTGTCTGAAACGCTGGACAGCATTGTAACAGCCGGCTTCAAGGCTTCAACAAAGGTTCAAGCAATCTACGCAGCCGACTGAGACTCTGACGATCCAGTATTGATGTTCAATTTGGACTTAAATCGACGGAGGTAAGTCAGTGTTTCGTCCAAGGTACGATTTTGGTGAATGATTTGGCCAAAAAAAATTGATAGCTAGGCTACATATTGAAATGCGAAAGGCTGGTCAAAAGAGGCAACGGCTATAATTAACAAAGCTATTTTTTTTCCCTGTACCAAGTTGCTTTTGTCGACATTATTCCGGATATTATGTAGGCTCTGTTAACGTTATGTGGTAAATAAATACATATGCCATGTTAACATTGCACACACGATGAATTGCAGTACAATTCACAACAAGTGGCTCCTTCCACGTCCACCGTGGCTCTCTTCCTTTCACGTCTCGTGGCTGATGGTCGCGAGCTTTGTGGGCGGAACTTAAACGCGCGAACTGTCTACAATCTTTTCCCGTCCAAACAACATTCGTCTCAGCTTATAAAATTGAGCAAGAAACTAGACGTGGATGGTTTGTATTCCTGTCCAAAACAACTATAAACACAGACATGACTAGTATTTTTATGTGTTAATTGAATGAGAAAGAGTCTGGAAGTGGGTCTGCATTCCTGTACAAGTGACAAACAAATATTATCAAACTAATGATTATTATCTGAGCAGTTCAGGGGGGGGGGGAGGAATTTATTTGGATATTGTTGGGGGTCGAGATTTCTTTCCAGGGTCTTTTTTTTTAATGTGGTGGGGGAGGTAGGGAAGGGGGCGGTCAAAAGTTTAAACATCCCCCCCCTCCCCCATAAAAATAACTCGTAGGCTTTTAACGATCTACTCACGGAAATTCAGTTTAAAATTTAGACGTCAAAGTAGTAGAAGAGACCAGGCCATGTTTTTACTGTTAATAATTTGTTTGGCCAGGAATGTAGACCATTCACGTCCATGTTTTTAGCAAGAATTTATAGATTGTTTCCTAGATTTTTTTCAATCTTGTTTTTAGTAATTTTGTTTTGGACTTGTAATTTGTTTGGACAGGCATATAGATCATTCACGTCCAGTTGCTTGTTCAATTTTATAAGCTGGAAAGTTTGTGTTTGGACGGGAAAAGTGTGTAGTTAGGTCGCATGTTAAGCTCCGCCCCCAAACGTTTGCGACCAATCAGCCCCGAGACGTGAAAAGAAGAGAGCCACGGTGGACGTGGAAGGAGCCACTGCGTATTATGATTATTGGTCCTGCAAATAAATAAACAAACACCTGCTTAGCAACCAGGGACTGATGTTTTTTTTT